>WAAF01008457.1:0-10469 GCA_013400475.1 Tricholaema leucomelas
AGGACTGGGCCCAGCACTGATCCTTGGGGTAGCTAGACAGTGTGCTGCTCTGCAGCTGCCTGCTTCTGGAAGTGATGAAAAGGCAGCCCAGTTGGCAAGGTTTAGCTCTGTGGTCCTGCCTGTCCTATTTATAATCAGGTAATTGCAGCAATGCTGAGCAAAACTGTTGCTACTATGACTGCTTCAGCTTCAAATGCAGCAAATCAAGGCAGATAGCAGAACGCTTCGCCTACAAATGATTAACTGCACTTAAACTGTCAGAAATGTTTCTTTCCATCTGTTTCCTTGGGCCATACTCTTCCTTTTGCACTGAGCCACTGTAAATGGAAGAAAAGGTTCTTCAACCTACACCTTCCTAGAGGAACTGCACTGAGGTTGTTATGATCTGGCACTGCTGTTGGCATCATGATTACTCATACATTAGCAGGGGCATTAGCAATCTATTGCTTTTTCTTTCTTCATTCTGCCTCCACAAGAGATTTCTGTTTAAAAAAACACCTCAAACCACACCAAAACAAAACAGTTTTAACAGGGCAATTAAAAAAGACCAAACAATAAACCAAGCAAACAAAAAAAAACCCAAACCAACAACAGCTTTGAATTTACTGGAAACCTTCTGTTGTTTACAATGGACTTTCAGTTAGTGTCCATTTGTGATGGTTTTGTGTTACCCACCCTGCCACACTTAGGAAAGTCACCCAGACTAGACTCAGCTGGCTCTGGAAATTGAAAGAATGAAGCTTTCTATTTGCAGCTTAGCACAATAGACAAGCAGAGATTTACAGTATCCAGAACTACATACAGAAATATACCAGTTAACAGGTAATACAGACACACAACAGCCCTCCCAGAAACCTGAGTCCCCAGGAAGGGCTCCCAACCACCCTTCCGACCTCTTCCCAACTCTATACCTTACCCCAGACTTTTCCAACTTCTTCCTACCCCTATACCTTACCCCAGACTTTAAGCTGAGTTTGGAGGGTCAGCCAGGGAGGTTAGAATCACAGAATCATAGAATGGTTTAGGTTGGAAGGGACCTCAAGGATCATCCAGCTCCAACCCCCTGCCATAGGCAGGGACACCTCCCACTAGAGCAGGTTGCTCAAGGCCTCATCCAGCCTGGCCTTAAACACCTCCAGGGAGGAAGCAGCCACAACCTCCCTGGGCAACCTGTGCCAGTGTCTTACCACCCTCACTGGAAAGAACTTCCTCCTAACATCCAGTCTAAATCTCCCCTCTGCCAGTTTAAACCCATTCCCCCTCGTCCTGACATTACCAGACCTTGTCAATAGTCCCTCCCCAGCCTTCCTGTAGGCTCCCTTCAGATACTGGAAAGCCACTCTAAGGTCTCCTCGAAGCCTTCTCTTCTCCAGGCTGCAGAGCCCCAACTCTCTCAGCCTGTCCTCATAGCAGAGCTGCTGCAGCCCTCTGAGCATCTTCGTGGCTCTCCTCTGGACTCGCTCCAGCAGTTCCATGTCCTTCTTGTGTTGGGGGCTCCAGAACTGCACACAGTACTCCAGGTGGGGTCTGAGGAGAGCAGAGTAAAGGGGGAGAATCCCCTCCCTTGCCCTGCTGGCCACACTGCTCTTGATGCAGCCCAGCACAGGGTTGCTGTCTGGGCTGCATGTGCACACTGCCGGCTCATGTTGAGCTTCTCGTCGACCCAGACCCCCAGGTCCTTTTCCTCAGGGCTGCTCTCAGCCATTCACCACCCAGCCTGTATCTGTGCCTGGGATTGCACCGACCCAGGTGCAGGACCTTACACTTGGCCTTGTTAAACGTCATGAGGTTGGCCTGGGCCCACCTCTCCAGCCTGTCCAGGTCCCTCTGGATGGCATCCCTGCCCTCCAGCAAGTCAGCTGTGCCACACAGCTTGGTGTCATCTGCAAACTTGCTGAGGGTGCACTCAATTCCTCTGTCCATGTCACTGACAAAGATGTTACAGAGCACTGGTCCCAGCACTGACCCCTGAGGAACACCACTTGGCACCGGTCGCCAGGTGACAGGAAGCAGATGGATTATTCAGGCAGCAAGTTAAGTTAGAGAGAGAAGTTCACAAAGCCCCAGAGCCTGTTCCTGCAGCCCCAGACTCTGTTATCTATGTTTGTGTTCTTGTTCTTGTGCATCTCAGCAAGCCTATGAGTGCAGTAGATATCACCACTGTTTCGTTTCACAGCCTAAATCCTATAATCTAATTCTTCTCACCCAAGTATCCCAGCTAGGCTCAAACTAGCACACCATTGCTCTAGAGCTACATGGGAAATAGGTTCACACTGGAAAATTCCTAGAGTTTAGATGCTGGGGATCCCATCCTTCAGGTTGTGATATCACATGCAGTTCACCAGATTGTATTAGTGGAAGAGGAACATGCCCTTTAGACAGGCAAATGTTTTTCAGTGCCAAACTGCCACAGAAAGCTATACCAGCTTGGTAAAAATCTGGCTACTTACTGGAAACCTTCCCTCCTACTTCACATAAGCCACTCCTGGCATTGTAACATTTCCACCAAGAGATCAGTGGACATTAAAAAAAAAAGAGGGAGAAAAGACATGAAACAAACAAAACACAAACCATGAAACAGGTCTAGTTAATCAGAAATGTCATTGGATGTTGTATAAAGCTAAGGTTGTTACAAATAGAACAGGAAACCAAAAGCTGAAATAAAGGAAAGTAGTTTTATTTGTTTTGGCAGCAGCAAATAATCATAGAATCAGTCAGGGATCTAGGGATCAGGCTGCCCACTGCCTCATCCAGTCTGGCTGTGCTAGTTTGAGCCTAGCTGGGATGTTTTGGTGAGAAGGACTAGATCATAGGCTGTGAAATGAAAACAGTGGTGAGGTCTACTTCCCTCACAGTCTTGCTGAGATGTGTAAAGAAGAAAAGCAAAACAAAGATAAAGTCACTTCTGCTTTGCCTGCTGGAGAGCTGAGGCTGCTGGCTGAACTCCATCTTGCTTTCTAACCTCACCCTCCATTTGCTTTGCTGATTTCACCTTTGCTTCTTAATCCCCTTGGCCGAACCTCCATTCTTCCTTGGGACTGGGGTAAGGTTGAGAGGGGTAGGGGTAAGTGAGGGGGTGGTTGAGAGCCCCTCCTGGGGACTCAGGTTTCTGGGAGGGCTGTTGTGTTTCTGTATTACCTCTTTAACCTTGTCTATTTCTGTCTATAACTGTATCTACTGTAAATCTCTGCTTGTCTATTGTGCCAGCTGTAAATATAAGCTTCATTCAAATTTCCAGAGCCGACTGAGTCTAGTCTGGGTGATTTCTAAAGTGTGGGGGGCAGGGGACACCCAAACCATCACACTGGCCTTAAACACCTCCAGGCATGGGGCCTCAACCACCTCCCTGGGCAACCCATTCCAGGCTCTCACCACTCTCATGCTCAACAACTCCATCTCTCAGCTCACCATCTCCTAACTGGAGGTGTTAGCACTTCCTTGCTCCCTCGTTTTGTCACTTTAGATTATGAACTCCTGTGAGATGGAGCCTTTTCTTTCTCTGAATAAAGCTTGGCACTGCATAGCTGAACTGGGGGATCACAATGTCTAGGTGGTATTTTTTTTCCTCTCTCATGGGAGAAGAAAAGTAACTGAATTCAGTGGAGTTAGTCAAAATGTATTTTGTTCCAGTGTCACCAACATCTAGTCCAACACCCCTGCAGTCAGCAGGGACATCTTCTATTAGAGCAGACTGCCCAGAGCCCCATCGAGCCTGCCCTTGAATATCTCTGAGGATGGGGTCTCAGCTCCTCCCTGAGCAATCTGTTCCAGTGTTCCACTACCCTCATGGAAAAGAACTTCCTCTTGAAATCCAACCTGAGTTTACTCTTCTCTAATTTAAAACCATTCTCCTTGTCCTATCACTACAGGCATTTGCAAACAGTCATTTTCCAGCCTTATTGTAGGCCCCCTTCAGGTACTGGAAGACTGCTATTAGGTCTCCCTAAAGTCTCCTCTTCTTGCCAAATGTGTTTGTTTAGCTGTGCCCCCGGGGTTGCTCAGGGTTCACCTAAGCAGCCTGACCACAGCTGCCAGTCCTTAGCAGAGGCATGCTGCTTTTTTTTTGGCTTCAAAAAGCCCTCAGAAGAGCTCCTTCTTGGCTTTTTTAGCTGCAATTCACTCTCCCACCCACTGAAATGTGCAGGAGGCAGCCCAGCGGAAAAGAGCAGAGCCCCAAACCTGGAAAAGCAGAAGCAGCAACCAGAAGAGGAAATCTCTTGTGTGGCAATCTGAGCTCCAAACCCCATGATACTTTGTTCCAGCCAGCACTTTCACTTTGACCTTGGCAGGATGACAGCATGGTATTGAATATCCTCCGCAGATCCGACTCCATCCATGACAACCGCCCGGGAAGCTGCTACACCAAACAGTTCCAAACTTCTGCAGAGTGGGTGCATGTTGAACTGTTGTTTCTTCCAGCTGAGTTAATATCACCCAAGAATTTGGCCACTTAAATGTTTTGATTCCCAATCCTCGGGCTCAACATTCAGGTAGGTTTATTTATATATATATATATATATATTTATCTGTTTTATAAGAGGTTGTATGAAAGGGAATTGAGGACTTTTTTTTTCTCTATCCTTTTTGTTGTCCAATTTACCAGCCTTTAAATACTTTGCTGTTTAACTCCTTGTGCCTTGATATGCATGCACAGGCATAAGCTCTGTAAACTCTTTTCTGATAATACAATCACAGGCTCACAGGATGTTAGGGGTCAGAAGGGACCCAAAGAGATCATCGATTCCAACCACCTGCTAGAGCAGGACCGTTCAATCTAGCTCAGGTCACAGAGGAATGCATCCAGAATAATGAATAGTGAACAAAATGAAAAATGAACACTTGTGGTGGTTTGGGTGTTCCCAGCCCCCCACACTTTAGAAATCACCCAGACTAGACTCAGTCAGCTCTGGAAATAGGAATGAAGCTTATATTTACAGCTGGCACAGTAGACAAGCAGAGATTTACAGTATAGACAGATATATATATATATATACAAATATACAGAGTAAAAGGTAATACAGACACACAACAGCCCTCCCAGACACCTGAGTCCCCAGGAGGGGCTCTCAACCACCCCCTCACCTTCCCCCTACCCCTCTCAACCTTACCCCAGTCCCAAGGAAGAATGGAAGTTAGGCCAGGGGATTAAGAAGCAAAGGTGAATCAGCCAAAGCAAATGGAGGGTGAGGTTAGAGAGTAAGATGGAGTTCAGCCAGCAGCTCAGAGCTCCCCAGCAGGCAAAGAGCCAGAGCAAAGCCCAGAGTGAAGAGAGCAGGTGACTTTATCTTTGTTTTGCTTTTAACTCTAATACATCTCAGCAAGGCTGTGAGGGAAGTAGACATCAGCATCGTTTTCATTTCTCAGCCTATGATCTAGTCCTTCTCACCAAAACATTCTAGCTAGGCTCAAACCAGCACAACACTGAAAAAAGAACACTAAGAAGTGCTCTTCTGTTATCTCTATCTACTCCCTATAGCAGGTCCAAACCATAATGTTACTTAAAGAGTTATAGTGAGCAGGAATAAGAAGCTGCCATGCTCCTGGACCAAAGTGTCTTTGCTAAGCAGTTAATGAAAAAATCATTTTTAACAAGTGCTTGGAGCAGGCTCAGAGGAGATGCTGTGCAGTCATTGTAACTCACAGCACCTCAGCTGTTTTGAGAGCATTTTCTCAAGGGGATGTTGGAGAGATTCTCTTTTGTCTTAAAAGCTTAAGTGCAGCTAACAAGGTCTAGAGTGGGAGGGAGAGTAATTAAAGCTGATCTGTGCTGCCTGTCACCCTTACAGCAGCAAACAGCAAGTCCATTGGCTTTGAGTACCCCATCTTCCAAAAGGGCAGGCAGGAGGAGCCAGGGAACTCCAGGCCAGTCAGCCTCACCTCTGTGCTCAGTAAGAGCATGGAGCAGATCCTCCTGGAGGCACTACTGAGACAGAAGGATAGCGAAGAGGTGATTGGTCACAATCGGCGTAGCTTGACCAAGGGCAAATCCTGCCTGACAAACCTGTTGGCCTTCTATCAACAGGTGAGCAACCTGGACCTGAGCAAGGCCTTTGACACTGTCCCACACCACATCCTGGTCTCCAAGCTGGTGCCACATGGGTGTGATGGGTGCACCACTGGATGGATAAAGAACTGGTTGATGGCTGCACCCAAAGAGTGGCTGTCAATGGGTCCATGACCAAGTGGAGGCCAGTGATAAGCAGAGTCCCTCAGGGATCAGTTCTGGGACCAGTCTTGTTCAACATCTTTGTGGGTGCCATGGACAGAGGCATTGAGTGCACTCTCAGCAAGTTTGCTGACCACACCAAGCTGTGTGGTGCAGCAGCCAGGCTGGAGGGCAGGGATCCATCCAGAGGGACCTGCACAGGCTGCAGAGGTGGGCACAAGCTAACCTCATGAGGTTCAACAAGACCAAGTGCAATGTCTTGCATCTGGGTCGAGGCAATGCCAAGCACAAATACAGGCTGGGACTTTTTAGGCTCTCAGGGAGTGACAGGACTGGGGGGAATGGAGCAAAGCTGCAGGTGGGAGATTCAGGCTGGAGGTGAGGAGGAAGTTGTTGAGCATGAGAGTGGTGAGAGCCTGGAATGGGTTGCCCAGGGAGGTGGTTGAGGCCCCATGGCTGGAGGTGTTTAAGGCCAGGCTGGATAAGGCTCTGGGCAGCCTGGTCCCCTTCCAACCCTAACTGATTCTGTGTTGTCTTTTCTGTCATGGGTTTGCCTTGTAAGAGCAGGCACTGTCCCTCTACATTACCTATGGAATAAGGTTCCTAACTGGTATTGGAGAACATGAATCATTCTTTCAAAGCCTGTTGCCTTTAAGTAGAAGCAGTATTTATCCTTCAAAAGGTAGTGGCAGCAGCAGAATTTTCCCGTACCTTCTCTCATTCATCATTTGAAGTCTACAACCAGAAGCCATCAATCTTTGATGAACTATGTCAGACTTCCTTCAGATTGAAACAGCAGTTTTATAAGCACCAAAGAAGTTCAGAAACAAGGTTTTTTTTGTGATGGTTTGGGTGTCCCCTGCCCCCTCACACTTTAGAAATCACCCAGACTAGACTCAGTCGGCTCTGGAAATTTGAATGAAGCTTATATTTACAGCTGGCACAATTTACAAGCAGAGATTTACAGTAGATACAGTTATAGACAGAAATAGACAAGGTAAAAAAGGTAATACAAACACAATTCCCCTCCCAGAAACCTGAGTCCCCAGGAGGGGCTCTCAACCACCCCTCACCTTCCCCCTACCCCTCTCAACCTTACCCCAGTCCCAAGGAAGAATGGAGGTTTGGCCAAGAGGGTTAAAAAGCAAGGTGAAGCAGCCAAGCAAAGGAGGGTGAGGTTAGAAAGCAAGATGGAGTCCAGCCAGCAGCCCCAGCTCTCCCCAGCAGGCAAAGCTCCCAGTGAAGAGAGCAAGCAAGTGACCTAATCTTTGTTTTGCCTTTCTTTTGTACACATCCCAGCAAGGCTGTGAGGGAAGTAGACCTCACCACCGTTTTCATTTCTCAGCCTCTCATCTAGTTCTTCTCACCAAAACATGCTAGCTAGGCTCAAACTAGCACATTTTTTATGGCTGTATCTACTTTGCTTTTCTGCCCCTCCTGTGAGCACTCAGCCCACTGATAGATCACTGGGTTAGAAAGCCTGGTCTCTGTGTTTCTAGTGTAAATGAAAACCTATGTACTTTAGAAGGCTATTTCAACAGAGAGACCCCAATAAAAGCTGCCAGGTTATAGGGTTCTTTTTAAAGACTTAAGGTTTCTTAATGTTTTTGTTGCATGTGTAATGAATCCACTGACTCTAGATAGAGATAATCTCCAATCTGGAGCACTGAGAGTAATTATGAGTTGATTAAGCACTTTTTGTGCAGTTGCAGGGCTCTTTTTACCTCTGCAATGTGTCTTAACACACTTGGGTCTCCAGCAGATATCTTGTTCTCAGAGCTTGATACAAGCCTTATCAGAGACAACAGTGTGCTCTCAAAGGAGGATATTCCTTTTGTCATTTCTTCTTGTGTTTGTTTTGTGCCTCACCCTGCTAGAGGACAGAGTCTGACTACTGCATGCAAGCACTGAGAACTCAAAGACCTGTGAATCTGTTTACTGTTAATGCAGCTGTTGCAGCCACCACTGTGGTTGCCTATGAAGATAACCTCCCCTTGTAAAAGTTTGCTCAGCAACTTGCTGCTGTGCTCTGGATATAGATTCTCACCTGGAGTAAGGCATACCTGCATGGCTGCCTTGTTTCAAGGCTCTCATAAAGACAAAGCAACTGATTTACATAAGATTCCTGACATCTCCCAAAGAATGGAGCAGAGCTGCTTTGCCATGTCTTTGCCAGCCATCAGAAATGCTGGGCTCTTGGTAGGATTCCATCCTCCCTTGCTGACATTAGCTTAGAATAAGCAAAATTGGAAGTGGGTAGATTCAGATTGGATGTTAGGCAGATGTCCTTCACCATGAAGGTGGTGAGACACTGGAACTGGTTGCCCAGGGAAATAGTGGAAGCCCCATCCCTGGAAGTATCACAGTATCATCAGGGTTGGAAGAGACCTCACAGATCATCAAGTCCAACCCTTCACCACAGAGCTCAAGGCTAGACCATGGCACCAAGTGCCACGTCCAATCCTGCCTTGAACAGCTCCAGGGACGGCGACTCCACCACCTCCCTGGGCAGCCCATTCCAGTAGCCAATGACTCTCTCACTGAAGAACTTTCTCCTCACCTCAAGCCTAAATTTCCCCTGGTGTAGCTTGAGGCTGTGTCCTCTTGTTCTGGTGCTGGCTGCCTGAGAGAAGAGAGCAACCTCCTCCTGGCTACAACCACCCCTCAGGTAGTTGTAGACAGCAATAAGGTCTGCCCTGAGCCTCCTCTTCTCCAGGCTAAACAATCCCAGCTCCCTCAGCCTCTCCTCGTAGGGCTGTGCTCGAGGCCTCTCCCCAGCCTCGTTGCCCTTCTCTGGAAATGTTCAAGCATCTCAATGTCCCTCTTAAACTGGGGGGCCCAGAACTGGACACAGTACTCAAGGTGTGGTCTAACCAGTGCAGAGTCCAGGGGCAAAATGACCTCCCTGCTCCTGCTGGCCACACCATTCCTGATGGTCTTTAAGGCCAGGCTGGATGTGCCTCTGAGCAACCTGATCTAGTGTGAGGTGTCCCTGTCCATGGCAGAGAGAGTGATTGGCATTGGAATGGGCTGCCCAGGGAGGTAGTGGAGTCGCCGTCACTGGGGGTGTTCAGGAAAAGCCTGGGTGAGGCACTTAGTGCTATGGTCTGGTTGACTGGCTAGGGCTGGGTGCTAGGTTGGACTGGATGATCTTGGAGGTCTCTTCCAACCTGGTTAATTCTCTTCTATTCTAACTAGATCATCCTTGAAGTCTCTTCCAGTCCTGACAATTCTATGATTCTATTTAATTTATTGTAGGTCTCTTTCTATCTCCATACAAAAAAAAAACCCAACCCAACATATTAAAACTAATTGCTACAAACTTTTAATCTAACTTAGGTTGTGTTCTGGCACTGTGGTAGGAGTAAAATTGCTCTTAATTTTGCACATTAAAGTTACTATCTGAACAACTCAGTTTTGCATTTATGTTCTCAGGAAACAGCTTTGGTTTCACAATGAGATGAAACTCCTCACTGGTTTAGCTGCAATTTGAGGGTATTTCTTTTAATCCCTGACTTAATGTTCTGGTTTCCAAGTTCCTTACTGTCATTTGAAGAGGGAAAGGTTTATAAATACTCTCTGAAGAGAGGAGGTGAGAAATAAGGAGGGAAAATGTTAATTTCTGACTATGAATATAAAAAATACCTGGTTCTAAAATATTTTCTCTACTTTTCTCTGATAGTACCTTGAGGAAAATTTAGTTAACTAATGGTTAGGCTGATGTAGCCAGGGGACAGAGTCACTTCACTGCTGCTATTCAGTAACCCTTGTGGCCAAGAAGGCCAATGGGATCCTGGGGTGTAGAGTGCAGAGTCCTGCATCTGGGGAGGGATAACAAACTGCACCAGTACAGGCTGGGAGGTGATCTGCTGGAGAGCAGCCCTGTGGAGAGGCACCTGGGGGTCCTGGTGGATAACATCCATGGCACAGCAATGTGCCCTTGTGGCCAAGAAGGCCAATGGGATCCTGGGGTGGATTAGTAAGAGTGTGTCCAGCAGATCAAGGGAGGTTCTCCTCCCCCTCTCCTCTGCCCTGCTGAGACTTCATCTTGAATACTGCATTCAGCTTTGGGCTCCCCAGTTGCAGAGGGACAGGGATCTGCTGGAGAGGGTCCAGTGGAGGGCTACGAGGGTGATGAGGGGACTGGAGGGCATGGCTGATGAGGAGAGGCTGAGTGGGGGGACAGGTTCTGCTCACTGCTCCCTGGGATAGGACAAGGAGCAATGGGTGTAAGTTGCAGCACAGGAGGTTCTGCCTCAACACAAGGGGGAACTTCTTTACTGTAAGGGTCACAGAGCACTGG
>WAAF01008467.1:0-17797 GCA_013400475.1 Tricholaema leucomelas
CCTCTGCTACCCCCCCGAGGTGAGGCTGTCTTCAGGGAGCCTGCGGTCACACAGCGCCCCCGGGGGGCAGCTACGCGCCTGTGCTGGGCAGTGCTGCTGGCGGCCGGGCGCAGGCAGTGCCTGAGCAGTGCGGGGGTGCTGCTGGTGGTCCTCCCGGGCAGGAGCGGAGCCTGCTGCTGCTGCCCTTAGGCTTGGCGAGGGAACAGAAGCAGCTGCGCTACGCTGGGCTTCCCAGAGCCAGTGCTGTGAAGGTGCTGCTGGCTATGGGAGAGGACACAGCCCTAGCAGTGCAGCCAGAGCTTCCTGCTGCTCCATCGGACACCTGCCCAGTTACTGGCTCTAGCTCCCACATTTGGCACCACTGCCTGCTCCATCCTGGCAACCCTCTCACCCTTGCAGTGCTTCCCAACACCTCCACAGCCAGCGCAGTTCATGGGGGCCCTGCAGCACAGCCTGCGGAGGCCACGTGGGCCAGCAGAGGACCAGAAGGTGAGCTGGGGAGATGCCAGGCAGTCTCACAGAGTACGGCTGGCCCCAGGCAGTGTGAGGGGCAAAGGAGCTGCCGCGTGCTGAAGGCCACAGTGCTTCTGCCAGCCCCTTGTGCCACGGGCAGCGTGGCATGGCAGCAGGCTGTGCTCAGCCTGCGCACGTCAGGGCAGCGGTGGTGACCCCTGCACTGTGTCACTGTACAGTCACGCTGGCAGGGCAGGGGATGCTCCTTCTTCCTCCCCAGGCCCTTGGCGTGTTTATGTTCCCTGTTTCTGTCAGTAATCCGACCCAGCCCATAGCTCAGAGCGGGCCTCTGGGTGCATTTCATTTCAGCAGGCGCTGAGAGGTTCCAGATGGCCCCAGGACAGCCCTCAGACACCAGGCTGACTGTGCCCCTGGCCTGGCCAAACCGCAGCTGTGCACCGATCATGCCCTGAGCCTGTTAGCGTGAGCGGACGTGGGCTGCTTTCTGCGTGGTCACACAGTGCCAGCACCTGGGAGCTGCCAGGCCCAGCCTGGGCAGCTTCTGTCTGAACTGTGTCACTCAATTACAGAATGGTCTCGGTCGGAGGGGGCGTCCAAAGCTGACCTAGCCCAACCCCTTCTGCAGTCGGCAGGGGCATCGGGTTGCCCAGAGCCCCTTTGAGCTTGCCCAGTGGAAGCTGCAAGATTTTGGCCAATTTTTGCATGATAAAAAGAGAAATAAAAAAAGCCAGAAAGCACAAGTGGTAGGATCAGGTCCAGGCATTGCCCTTTGTAGTGCCAGGCCAGGGCAGGGGCTGTCTGGTGCCATCCATTGATAGGCTGATGAGAAGCCCTAATGAGCTGACTCATTTGCATAAAGAAGGGCTAATTTCAGGCTAAGGACATGGAGGTGGGCAGACATCCTTGGCTGTAGGTTGGAGACCAGGCTGTGTGTGGCCTCGTGGAGAGCAGCAGGTGGGCAGGACTGTGGGTCCCTCTGGCAGGGGTGCCAGTGGAGCTGCAGGACTGGTGTGTGTGTTGGGGCAGATCAGCTTGCAAACAGATGCACAGGAATCAGACTCCCACAATGTCGTGATGAGCCCTGCTCTGCACTGGGGCCTCTGCACTCTGCTAGGGAGATGTCTTTGGCTGGCATCCTCGGCCATGAGTGGCACAGCAGTGCTGCTGGCTGCTGGAACAGACGTGGCTCCACGGCAGCAGGTTTGAAGGTCACTCTGATGAAGGCAAGAAAGGCAGCACAGGGCATTCCTTGCAGAGCTGTGGAGTGAGGTGCTTGAGGGACCTGCCCAGACTATGGTCCTTTATCAGTCTCCTGCAGCTGGTTGTCTCTTACAGCTGTCGTCAATTCCTGCTCCTACTCGTGCTGAGGAGTTCCCTGTGAAAGTGCTGAACCCAGATCTGGCTTTTTTCATCCCCAGGCTGGTGATGGAAGCGAGTCAATGCTGCAGCCCTCAGAGGTCACTGATGTCTGTTGCTCTGTGGCTGCTGAGAGCAGCTGACCTGGCAGTGATGACTAGGCTGTGTCAGAGGAACAACTTGCTCCCCATCGGCTGCAGGGAGAGGCTGGCACTTGCAAGGAGCATTGGTGAAACAAAGGGCAGTGAGTGCTGCCTTTGGCACTAGACTGAGCACCCTCATGCCTGCTGTCAGGGTTGTCTCATGCTGCCCGAGGGCCTGATGAACCACGGCAGAGCAGAAACTGTGTATTGCAGTGGATGCCTTCTTCAGAGCAGCAAAACCCTTTGTGCAAAGTCTAGGCCAGAAGAGAAGAGCCCCAAAGTCTCTGGTTCCTTGAGAATTGGTCCTCAGGAAAGAAAGTTGCAGCTTTGGCACAAAAAGGGATCTAGTGGGGCATGAGTGATTGTGAGCCTGCCTGTACAATGTCCACTTTGGCTTTGTCTTGTGGTACTTGCAATGAACACCCCAAGCAGGCACCTGTGAGAGCAGCATCTCACCAGCACTAGGGAAAAGCTGAGTGCCTGTCACTGCTGAGATCAGGGCAGTGCAGCAGAAGGTGGTAGAG
Organism: Tricholaema leucomelas; assembly: GCA_013400475.1. Taxonomy (NCBI): domain Eukaryota; kingdom Metazoa; phylum Chordata; class Aves; order Piciformes; family Lybiidae; genus Tricholaema lacrymosa; species Tricholaema leucomelas. The sequence continues at coordinate 2,498 of WAAF01008467.1, forward strand.
GGGTGGTTTTGGGCTGCTAGCAGCTCTGGAGCTGAAATCACTGCTTGCTTGGCTGCATCTGTGCATCAGGGTGGACTGATGGGATGATGGCAGCCTGCTGAGAGAGCAGGTACAGTGTCCTGCCTTGGAGCTGATGGACAGTGCTGCATAGAGACAGTAGGACAGGCATGGTGAGAAAGGAGAGAGGAGAGCAATACACATGAATCAGGGGAGCCAGGCAGCCTTCCCTGCCTGCTGAAGGCAAGGTGGTCAGAGGGGACAGTTCCGTGATACTCTGGCTGCAGGGACAGAAGCAGGTTCAGAAGTTCACTTCCACATCTGCCTGTTGCTGTCCCCTCTGCTCCTTGACTCAGTGGGCTTGGGGGCCATGTGGTGTAAATCAAACCCATGCCACGAGGGCAAAGGCTGAGGACAGAGGGGACAAGAGCACTGTCTCATTAGACCTTTGTCAGTTTCCATCACAGGAACACTGTTGGCAGTGTCTTAATTCTCATGCAGCAAGTGCTGGTGAGAGGAGCTGGTGATTTCCTTGCCCAGAATCACAGAACAGCTCGAGTTGGAAGGGACCTCAAAGCTCAGCCACTTCCACCCCCCTGCCATGGGCAGGGACACCTCCTGCTAGCACAGGTTGCTCGAGGCCTTATCCAAGGTCAGCAGGGTAAAGCTCACCAAGTGGCTCTGAGGGGAGCTTGCAGGGGAGGACCTGAACGAGGTGAGCTGGCTCAGAGGTCTTCATCCTGCCGCAGAGCTCTACTGGGTCAGAGCAGCCCAGGTGAGCACACAGGGTGTCTCCAGCTCCTGTAGTCTCACTGGGGGCAGGCAGAGGTCCTGCAGATCCAGACAGGCCTTTTTCTCTCGTTCCCCAGGAGACCCCTCTCGCTGAGACACAGCCCCGTGAGGGAGCAAGGACCGCCTGGCCATGCTGTGCCAGAACTGTCTGCAGACAGCTTGGACAGCTCATGGCAGGCAGGCAGATGGGACAAAACACAACCTCCCCTCAGAGCTGGGACACTGAGGCCCAGTCTTCTCCTCCCCAGAGAAGGTCATGTCTTTGGGAGGAATGGGTCCAGGAGGTCTGTCTGTGTGGGGTCAGTGCCGGGGTCAGGCCCGGAGCAGGAAGTTCACGCAAGCTGTACCTCTTTTCCAGGCGTTGCTTTGGATGCTCTTGGAGAGCCTCTTGCTGACAGCTAGGCTGTCACATGGCGCAGAGCTGCCCACGCTGAGGCTCAGAGGTGAGGCAAGGGAGTGCAACCCTTTCGGCCTAGCCCAGGCAGCAGCGAGCCAAGCTCACGGCCACGCAGCAGCTCTGCCCTCCCGACTCATTATCTGGGCAGCTCAGCGCGGCTGCGGCTAGCTGCAGCGCTGGCATTGGGCGCTAGAGGGCACTGTGGGAGCGCGGCAGGCGCCTCCGCGCCTTGGGTGTCTGTTCGCTGCCGCCGCCTGCCGGGGCTCGGTGCAGTGCGGGGGCTGCGGCTGCAGACACCCTGCGAGCCTGGCAGCTTGGGTCACACCTTCCGCCGAAAACACCGACTGCTGGAGCTTGCTTTGATCTTCCCTTGTCTGTCAGCGCTTCTCCCACCTTTTTAACCCCAAAGCTTCTCCCTCGGAGGTCTGCTTTGAGGGAGGGGGTGGGTGGCACGGCCAGTTCTGCAGCAGGCTGTGAGCAAGGGAAATGCAGTTCACATGCACAGATCCTTGTGGTTCCAAGGGGCTGCTGATGCAAGGACTGTCCTAGTGCAGGCACAAACCACATGGCTCCTGGCACTAACCTTCAGGGCAGCCAGCAGATCAAGCCATGCTCCGAGGCCGCTGCCAGAGGACTGCTGTCAGGCTCTGCCAGGGCAGTCATTGGCACCTGCTGGTGCCAAGCAATTCCTGATGGAGTAGGACACCATGCACGGCCCTTCCAAGCTGTACCACAGGAGACACTGGCAGTTACCAAGCAAAGTGCACTCTGTATCAAACATCCTGCCTCCTCCTCCCTGGGGAGCAGCAGTTCCGTGGCAGGGGAGTCTGAATCCCCTTTATCTCCATCCTTTCTCCTTTGCCAGAGTGTTGCAGGGGTGTATGAGGCTGTGTTTCCCTGTTACTGCAGCTAAATAGCCGTCAAAACTGACTCTGTTGAGGTCTTTGGGGGAGGCAGGGATTGTAAAGGGATTTGGAGTGTTTCACTGCTATGAAATTCAGCCAAACTGGATTTTCTGTGAGGAGGTGGACTGCTGTTGTCTGGAGTGGCTTTCCAGTGCCCTCCTGTAGCTTCTGGTTCAGCAGACTCCTTGGCTTTTGACTTGATTGCTTTTTATTGCAGTGATTCCCAAGGGGCACCGTTGGCGTTTGCCACTTCTGCTCCCTTCTTGTGTGGTATGTGGGGAATGTGTCTTGTGTCCAGCTCCCCACGGAATGCCAGACTGTGGCTGCTGTGTTGCTGAGTGTGTGGGCCAGTGTCTGAGCAGAGCACGTTGAGAACATCAGGCTTTCTGAACTGCATCTGCAGTGCAGCTTCACCTTCTCCATGCAATTCTGACTTTGGTGGCCTCTAGACAGTGCAGTTCCTGGGCTCTGTGGCTGCTACTGCAGCCAGCTCATGTCGGTGATCTGTTACTAAATGTGATCAGATTCGTTCCAGTCTTTTCACAGACAGGTTGGAGTTTCAGGAGGCTGCAGGCATTCCTTTTGGGTGGGGGCACAGCATTTGTCTTCAGCTGAGCATCAATATGCATCCCTGGCACCATTCCAAGCATACTCTCATCCTCCAGTCAGCATGCCTAGGCATCTGTCTGTGATGTCAGCTCTCCACCCGCCTGGTGTTAGTGCCTGGCCTCTTTTAACCAAATCCCACCTTAAACGTGGCCCACAGCTCACCCCCATCTCCTGGCAGGAGCTGCTGGTGTCTGTCACACTGACGTTCTGTGTTCCCACCAGCCTGGCTGTGCTCTTACTGTCCTGTCTCGGTACCCTGTAGCAGCCCTTAAGCCTCTTCTTCCAGCCGTGCCAGTGCTGGAACAAGCCAGGAAACTGCAGCCCAATCTGCACAGGCAGTGCAAGGTAAGCCCAGCTCGACTCACCTGAGCTCTTTCTCTCAGAACTGATCTCCAGAGCTCCTCAGCAAGGGCTTCTCCGTGGTGCCTGCCCAGTGCATGCACTACTGGAACCTGGAGGGTCCATCCCCTTCCAGAGGACACCGGCAGCAGCTCCTCCTTGTGTGAGCACAGCCTCCTTCCTGGCTGCAGCACTCCCGTGACAAATCAGTGAGCTTCTGGTCTGGCTGCAGCCTGCCCTGAGCACTGAGCACAGAGCAGTTCCTCTGCTGCTCCCCAGAGCCACACACTTGTGTCCCTCGGGCACCAGCCTCAGCCAGCATGGCTCAACTGCCAGCAGCCATCACTCAGCAGCCACCATTGCCCAGCACTGTTGGGCCTGTGATATTTGTGCTGTGTCAGATCTGCTTCTCCCAGCTTCTCCCCTTCAGTAGCTCTGCAGGCCTGTGTGCTGCTGCAGGCTCCCCTGCAGAATCAAGGATCTATTTCTTCTGCCATGTCTTGGCTTTAGGTGAAACCCAAACATCTTCATACCCTGGTGGCAGCACCCATCAACAGCTCTCCCAGCTGCTCCAGACACCATTCCTGGTCTGAGGAGTCTGTTCCTCCAGAAACTGTATCCCTGTGGAAGTGAAAGGGTTGTCCTCTCATTGTCCTGGCCTTTCTCCTGGGGCACAGCTCTGTTCCCAGCCTGGCTTTCCTTCCATGCCTGTGCAGGGCTTCGTCTGAGTCCTGCACCCCTGGTTCTCGGGGTCCGTCTGTGGTGCTCATGTGCCTGGTTCCTAGGTACTCCCTCCCTGCTTTGCTGCAGCCCTCCCTGGGCTGGCTGCTGCCAGTGTGCTCCATGGCTGGTGCTGCACAGGGGCACAAGGACAGGGGACTGCAGGCTTCCAGCTCCTGGCAGAGCAGGGGTGGCAGCTGCTGGCAGGCCTCTAGCCACACACTCTCCTGCTGATTAAGCTGCTCCCCCTCCAAACTGCCCCTGTGCCACATGTCCCCCTCCACATCCCAGCCCAGGATTACTTTCCTGCTGGGGCAGAGGCTCCTGCCAGTCACAGGCTCACAGGATGTTAGGGGTTGAAAGGGACCCAAAGAGCTCATCGAGTCCAACCCCTCTGCCAGAGCAGCACCATCCAATCTAGCTCAGGGCACACAGGAACACACCCAGACAAGTCTTGAGAGGCTCCAGAGAAGGAGACTCCACAACCTGTCTGGGCAGCCTGTGCCAGGGGTCTGAGACCCTTCCAGGAAAGGAGTTCCCCTTGTGTTGAACTGGAACCTGCTGTGCTGCAGCTTCCATCCATTGCTGCTTGTCCTGTCCCAGGGAGCAGTGAGCAGAGCCTGTCCCCCCCTCCTGACCCCTAGCCCTCGAACATTAATTAAATCCCCTCTCAGTCTTCTCTTCTCCAGACTAAGCAGCCCCAGGTCCCTCAGCCTCTCCTCACCAGACAGTGCTCCAGTCCCCTCATCATCCTCCTAGCCTCCTAGCAGCTGCGCTCCCAAGGCATGCTCAGCCTTCCCACCACCATGTTTGCTTTTGCTGCTGGAAGAACAGGGATTGGCTTCTCCTGCAGTCCCCTGGTAGTGCCAAGAGAGTGCCATCGTCTGGGTCCCAAGGTCCTTTCCAAGCAGCAGGGCTGAGCTGCAGAACAGAGAAGGGCTCAGAATGTTCTCTGTTACTCAGCTGTGTAGTTAGATTTGTCCTCTGTGCATCCTGCTTCCAGACCTCCATCACAGGGGCCATGTGCCCTGCATACTTCACAAGGGGCCTTCCTCATGGACTGGAACTTGTCAGGTGGCAGTGTCTTTGGAGGCCAAGGAAGAAAGATCCTGATGGCTGGCATCTGGCACGGTCACACCTACCCTTAGCTGGTGTAGGCAGAGCAACCTGCAGCCCATATCCCTTGGATATCCCACTCCAAATGCCAGGCAGCACAGTTTGGGAATCGGTGTTGCAGAGGGGGCTGTGCTGGGTGCCCCTGGCTGTGGTGAGAGGGCACAGGGGAGAACTGTGCTGAGCAGGGCTGGCCAAGTACAGTGTGTGCTGCCTGCTCTGTGGCTGTGCAGCAGCAAGCCCAGTTCTCACTGACCCAAAATGCTGCTTTCTTGCAATGTTCCTTCTTGGCTCAGACTCTCATGCCCATGGAAGCTGAGGCACTGACCCCCAGCTCCTCCTCCCTGAGGGCAGAGCAGGCTCCTGGAAAAGCTGATCTCAGTCCTGGGTATGGGAGGATGGAGAGAATCGCCTGTGCCCAGGAGTTCCCAATGCTCCTTCTGCTGTCACAGAGGATCTGCCAGCCCTATCTGACCTGGGAAAGAGCTCACCACCAACCACCTTTCCTTGGCAACTTCAGCCCAGCTGGGCCAGCACTGGCACTGAATTTCCTCTAGAATTCCTTATGGTTTAAGGTGGGAGGAAAATGTAACCTCCATGTGAGGTTGCCCAGTCCAGAACTCCTCCTCAGGCTGACCCTGTTCATGCTGCAGACCTGGGGTGCAGCAGCCCTCCCAGGCGTGGACATGGTGGCAATTCCTGATCCTGCCCTTAGGAAGTTCGGCATTTCGAGCAGGGAGGTTTCTCTTAGCAGCTCAGGGCTGCTGGGGGTAGCTTTGGCTCTGTCCACAGCCTGGGTCTGTGTGGCTGCCCTGGGCATGGGGCTGTGCACACCAGCCTGCTCCTGCATATCTGCCCTGGGCTTCAGAGGCTCGGGGGTGTTCATTTTGGAGTTTCTCTGGAGTCATTTGAGCCCTTTGACTGTTTTTGCCCTCTGCACACACACGGGGACAGGTTGAGCACAGCCTCTCACCCAACCTCCCAGAGCTGGTACAGGGTGGCAGCAGCACTGGGTCCTGAGCTCTGTCCTAGTGCACGAGCAGGGAATGGTGAGGATCCTGCAAAGCCAGGATCACCGAGGTCAGGTTGCACAGGAAGATGCTGAGGTGAGTTTTCAAAGTCTCCAGCACAGGAAACTCCACAACCTCTCTGGGCAGCCTACTTCAAGTCTCTCCCCACCCTCTGAAGAATTCCTTCCTCGTCTCCAGTCTCAGTCTCCCCTCTCCCAGCCCAAAGCCATTGCCTGTCATCCTCTCAGCCCTTGTCAGAAGTCCCTCCTTGGCTCTCCTGGAGCCACTTCAGATACTAGAAGGCCTCTGTAATGTCTCCCCAGAGCCTTCTCTTCTCCAGGCTGAACAGGAGGCTCTGGGGGCAGCAAGTGTCCCAGAGAGCCCCTCCAGCTACCTCAAACCAGCCAGGCAGGAGCCAGCCTGCCAGCCCTCCCAAGCCAGTGGATTTGCTGCTTCGGTGGTGCCATGGCATGGGTTGGGAGCAGAGCTGGGCTGAAGAGACCCCATTCCTGGCACCAACAGGGACAACTGAAGGGTCAGCTCCTGCTCTCCCTGACCTTCTTGCACCCAAAGGGAAGAGTTGGTTCTTGCACTCACAGCCAGCACAGGGACCTGTCAGAGGGACACCTTCCTGGAGGACTGTGGGTGAGAGAGCTCTGGTGAGATGGGCTCAGAAACAGAGTGCACCAGGAACCTTCAGGCAAGAGATGCCTCTCTGAGTAGGCAGCCAGAGCCAGTTGGCCACGCTCCCTTTGGTCTCCCCTCCTGAGCTCTGCATCTTGTAGCCCCTTGGCCCAGCACCCTGCCCAAGGAGGGAGGTGAATTGCTCTGTGCCCCACACACGCCCCTGCCAGAAGGGAGAGGGGGAAGCTGCTCTGCAGCAGCAGGTAGCACCAGCCAGGGCGTCCACTGATGATGCATGTGGCCAGTCAGGAGCACAGCACACACTGAGCAGGTCCTTGGGTGGCTCTAGAGCTGGAGGCCTGGGCAGGGGTCGTGCAGGTGCAGGTGGGTGCAGTCAGACAGCTCTTGTGCCAGGCAGCCTCCTTCAAGAGGCCAATGATGGAGGCTGGAGGGAAGCTTTTGGACTCCCTTGCCCCAGTGAGCAGGTAGCAAGCAGAGGCAGTGGCTGTGCACAGGGGCTCTGTTCTGCAGGTGCTGCAGCCATGCAGTGTAGAACCACAGAACTGTTTGGGTTGGCAAAGCCCTCCAAGGTCATCCAGACCAACACCACCATGTCCATCAAACCCTGTCCCCAGGTCCCATGGCCAGAGGACTCCTGAACACCTCCAGGGACAGTGACTGCTCCCCCTCCCTGTGCAGCCCATTCCAGTACTGCTGAAGTGTCCAAAACTGCCCCCGGCACTGGGCATGGAGCTGCACCAGTGCAGAGTGGGACATCCTGGTCACCAAACTGGAAACATAGGGACTTGCTGGGTGCAGCACTGCTGGGTAAGGAATTGGCTGGATGGTGGCACGCAGAGAGTGGTGTCAGGGGCACAATGTCCACCGGGCACAATGTCCACCTGCAGACCAGTGTCAAGTGGCTCCCTCAGAGATCAGTGCTGGGCCCAGTGCTGTTTAACATCTTTGTCAGTGATATGGACAGAGGAATCAGTGCAGCCTCAGCAAGTGTGCAGATGGCATCAAGCTGTGTGGCACAGTTACTTGCTAGAGGGCAGGGATCCATACAGAGGGACCTGGACAGGCTGCAGAGGTGTGCCCAGGCCAACCTCATAGCATTCAACAAAGCCAAGTGTAAGGTCTTAGAATCACAGAATCATAGAATCAACCAGGTGGGAAGAGAGCTCCAAGCTCAGCCAGCCCAACCTAGCACCCAGCCCTGGCCAATCAACCAGACCATGGCACTAAGTGCCCCAACCAGGCTTGGCTTCAACACCTCCAGCCATGGGCACTCCACCACCTCCCTGGGCAGCCCATTCCAGTGCCAATCACTCTCTCTGCCAACAACTTCCTCCTCACATCCAGCCTGAGCTTGCCCTGGCACAGCTTGAGTCTGTGTCCCCTTGTTCTGTGGCTGGGGGCCTGGCAGCAATGAGCTCTGCCCTGAGCCTCCTCTTCTGCAGGCTGCACACCCCCAGCTCCCTCAGCCTCTCCTCACAGGGCTGTGCTCCAGGCNGCACCTGGGTGGACGCAATCACAAGAACAACTCCAGGCTGGGTGGGGAATAGCTGAGAGAGCCCTGAGGAACAGGACCTGAGTTCTGGGTTGATGCAAAGCTCCACATGAGCCTGCAGTGAGAGACAGCAACCCTGTGCTGGGCTGCAGCAAGAGCAGTGTGGGCACAGGGCAAGGGAGGGGATTCTGCCCCTTGGCTCTGCTCTCCTCAGACCCCACCTGCAGTCCTGGGTGCAGTTCTGGAGCCCCCAGCACAAACAGGACATGGAACTATTGGAGCCTGTCTAGAGGAGGCCACCAACATGCTGAGAGGGCTGCAGCAGCTCTGCTCTGAGCACAGGCTGAGAGAGTTTGGGCTCTGCAGCCTGGAGAAAAGAAGGCTTGGAGGAGACTTGGAGTGGCCTTGCAGGATCTGAAGGGGGCTCCAGGAGGGCTGGGGAGGGACTATTGACAAGGTCTGGTGATGCCAGGAGGAGGAGGAGGAATGGGTTTGAAGTGGCAGAGGGGAGATTGAAACTGGATGTTAGGAAGAAGTTGTTTGCAGTGAGAGTGGTGAGAGACTGGCAGAGGTTGAGGGTGGTGAGACACTGGCACAGGTTGTCCAGGAAGGTTGTGGATTGAAGATCACATTCTGTGTTTCTGTGCTCCACAACCTCCCTGGAAGTGTTCAGGACCAGGCTGGATGAGGCCTTGAGCAACCTGTTCTAGTGGCAGGTGTCTCTGCCTATGGCAGGGGTTGGAACTGGCTGAGCTTTGAGGTCACTTCCAACCCAAACCAGTCTATGATTCTATAACCACCCCCTGGCCTGCCTGGCACTGCTGTGCTCCACACAACCCCTGAGCCCCTTCACCTGCCTCAGACACTCTAGGATCAGGAAAGCTGCTGCCTTCCTGTTGTGGGGCTGAGCCTCCCTGCTGAGGGACAGGACCCCTGTGGGTGTGGGCACGGGTGGGTTGCCAAAGCCAAGGAACTGGTGGCAATGGGAATGGAGCCCTGGCTGAGTCAGAGGCTTGAGTCAGTGGCTCCCGAAGCATGGGCGGCAGCCTCCGGCCTTGTGCTGGGTGAGGTCAGAGCCCAGCTCCTGCTGCTGGGGACGGGCAGAGACAGCTCAGGGCTGGCCTGTATCTGCCCTTGTGGTGCGCAGAGGTCTCGGAGCAGTGAAGCAGGGCAGGTGGGTATCTCTTTGCCCACCACTTTCTTCTCCCCCAGATCTGTGTCTGTGGCAAAGGGACTTTGCATGAGTTGTGGTCCTGGCCAGCAGGAGAGAGCCCTCAGGTCCATGCTTGTCTGCCATGGCTCAGAATGCAGGAGAGAGGAGCATCTGACTGGGTAGTCCCTTCACTGCAGCCCCCGTGCCGTGGTCCCTGCACTCTGGACTGGTTCCTCTCTGCTGCTGCACATCCAGAGCTCCACAAGGGGCAGGCAGTTGGCTGCTGGCACTGGCCCCTGCCCTATGTCCTCCTGCAAGCACTGTGCTGGTCGCAGTGCACAGCAGTGGTCTCCTGCCGCCGAAGATCCTCACTGCAGAGCTGCCACTCTGGACAGCAGGTTCAAGAGCCAAGTGCAAGCTCCACCTGCTCTTTCCAAGGGCCGGGAGGGAGATGTAGGATGAATATGTGGGAGATGCTCAGCTTGATGCTGTGCTCCAGAAGAGCTTAACCCCTTGGGTGGTGCATGAGGGGTTGGTGTGCTTGCAGAAGCTGGGTTTTATTGGGCCACTCCTCGGTGAGCATGGCAGAGACCAGAGAGTTTACAAAGGGACGTCTGCCCCCTCTGTCCCAGAGCTCTTCTGACGGCCTGATGGAACTCTGCAACCACACCTAGCCTGTGCTGCTGCTCCAGAGCTCTGTCCTTCAACCCCCATGCTGGGAAACAGCTTCCTCTGGTGCAGCTTAAGCTTTGCAGTGAGCCTGGAGCAGACTCTAAAGCGCAGCTGTGCCCCTGCAGAGCCAAGGCTTGGGATCTGCAGGCAGCTCTGGAAGCAGGGTGAGGCACATTGACCATCCTCCTGCAGTCGCTCCAGGGCCACATGCAGCCCAGGGCTGAATCAGTGCATGTTTATGGTGAGCCACCAGAGACTCTGCCCTGTGAGGTTGTTGACCTCAATTTGAGTCTCTCTTCATAAGTTTGCTGTTCCTCAGCCTGAAGTTAAACCAGCACAGCCTCTTCTGTGGCAGAAAATCCTGGGGCTTGCTCTAGCTGCAGGTCACTCTTCTCTTAGCTACCAGTGCAGGTTCTGGAGCAGGAGCAGTGCCCTACAAAGAGCTGCAGCCCACATCACCAACAGGGCACTGTATTTTTTTAGGGTGCATTTCCAAGCAGTTGGGTGCTCCCTCTCCACAATCACAGCCCAGGACAGGAACAAACCTGGGGGCTTTACCTCTCCTGCAGGAAGGGCCCTCCAAGTACAGACTGAAATGAACAATTGCTTGGTGAAGAGGCACTGAGAGGGTTGGGACTTCTCCCTGTGGAAGGGGGAAAGGTGGGAGGGATGTGCCTGAAGCTTCCAAAATCCCCAAGGTGGTGAATCAGGTGCACATGGAATCAAATCCCAGGAGCAGTCAGTGGGGCTGGGAGGGTATCACTGTGAAGCAGAGAAAAAAAGGAGAGGTTTCCTCATGCAGTGAGCAAGGCCTGAGGAGTTCACTGCCACAAGAGGGAAATGCTGTCCACGGAGGTTGAGAGGGATGAGAGCAGCTAATGGGCAGCACGTCCACAGAGCAGTGGCAGAAGGCACATGCAGGTGTGTGCCTTCCACTGCCCCAAGCCCACTGGCTATGGATGGTGAAGTCTGAGGTGCTCAGGATGCAGAAGGTTCACCTGGAACAGCATCTCCCTGCTGTCTGCCATCCCCCCCTGCTAGACACAGGCTGGACAGGCTGTAGCTCTGACCCAGCAAGGCATCTTTCTTCTGTTCCCAGTTGTCTCCTGCAGGACTTCGCCAACAGCACTCAGCTAACTGCACCTCAGCAATGGGGCTGAAGGACATGCCCATGAAGATGAGCTCTTTTTTGGCACGGAGGAAACACATGGAGCAGTGTGTCCTGTGTCCATGTGCAGGCTTGGAGACCATCCACATCCAGCTGTAAACATGTAACACCCTTGTCAGAGCCTTGCCTTTGCAGCCCTGCAGTGCCTGTGGCTTTTGCTGGAGCCAGTGAGTTTGCTGCACCCCTCTCTGCTGGAGATGCTGCCCAAGAGTGGGCTCCAGGTACCTCTTCCAGAAGAAAAGGCAGGCAGTGGACAGAGCTGTCCTGGTCCAGGGGCAAGAAGACACATCCTGACCTGTCATGGGTCCAGTGAAGACTTGCCAGTGCCACACAGATCCTGTGTATCCATCAGGTGTGTGCAGGCAACTCCAGTCCTCTCTCCTGATGGCTTTGCAAACGGCCCAGCTGAGACAAATGGAGATCTCCTGACAGGTTGCTCAAGCAGGCCTAGGACACCACCATCGTGAGCCAGCATCCCACCAACTGACCCAGGCTTGCTGCCAGTACCCATGCCAGGAAGGTGCTCGTTAAAGATAGGTAGCACTCAGCTAGGGATGGGTAAAATAAGCTGGGCTGGGCCAGACAGAGGACTGCTCTGGCTCTCAGCTCCCAGCACAGGCCTAGTTTCACAGAGAAGTCACTTAGAGGAGCTCAGTCCTTCCCAGGGCCCAGACACTGGCATGGGAGAGGCAGCTGTGTCTCTCCACATCTGTCTGAGCATCCAGAACTCCTCAGAGCTGTGGCAGTGTGGCTGGATGAACCTCGGCTGCAGCTGTGAGGCAAGGGGGAGAGTTTAACCCCAGGATTTGAGTGTGCAGAGCAGTTTGAGCAGAGCATCCCCTCTGCCCTCAGGCATGAGACACCCAGGGAATCACTGCTGGGACATGAAGGCTGTGGCTGTGCAGTCAGACAAAAGAGCTGATGGATTTTGCACTCTCCATATCCTTCCCAGGGTGATTTCAGTTCCTGCCAGTGCCTTGCTCACCTAGGAGCCTGGGGCAGGTATCCTGCACAAACAGGATTCAGCCTCAAACTGTGCTCAGGATTTGTCTTACTCATCTGCTGCTGCCTTGCCATGATGCCTGGGTGGAGCTGGTCAGCCACCTGTGGTGACTGCTGCTCATGGGTTGGGTGGACCTGGAGCTTTCCATTCAGAAGGCAGATGGGTGCTGACTAGCAACCAGCAAAGGGCACAGATGGGTGTTTGTGCTGTCCTCCAGCCAGTGCCAGTATCCACAGCTGGTGTTTGCAGCAGCCTTCCTGCTGGGCAGCTGCCCAGAGGGGTGGCCAGCTTGGCTGCTGCCTGGGCAGCCTGTGGTTTGCCTCACCTCTACCTCAGAGGCAGCCTTCCTGCCACGGAGATTGTCTGAGCCCTTTCACAACAGAGAAAGGACATTGGAGGTGTAGAGACCTCCCTGTCTGGCTGACCAGAAGAGATTTTACCCTGGCAGTGCTAAGGCTTCTTAGGCTCATGAGACACAGAGGAGGGCCCTGTAGGCAGAGAGCAAAGCCAGGCTGTTTGTCTGCAGTGGTTGTGCAACCAGCAATGCCCTGGGAGCCTCTGCAGCATGCAGACTGTGTTGGGATGCCACAGAAGGTGCCTGCAGAAGTGGTGAGTCCACTAACTTCTGGGTGAAAGCAACCCATAAAAGACTCCTCTGCTGCTGCAGCTGCAGGTCAGCAGAGCTTCCAGCAGCACAGGCAGGAAGGAGGTGCTGTGATGATGATCCTTGCTAGAGGCAAGAGGACAAGGTCCCTAAAGGAGTCTGAGCATATCTGCTGACCCTTCAGTGCAGCTGCACTGAGCACAGTGAGCAAGGCTGGGCTGCCCCAAGGGCATCTACAGGACTCAACATCCTCCCTGCTGACCCTAGAGCAGATGTTTGTCAGGCCTGAGTTTGCCTCATTCCAGATTTTCTTTAGGCAAGTTTATTTTCAGTTTTTACCCTGAAAAATGCAAGCTTTTGCTTTTTTGGAGTAGGATTGGTTCCTGCTGCTGTTCTAGACCTGCCTCACAGACACAGGAACTCCCAAACAGGCTAAGCAAAGGAGTCTGGGAATAAGGAGACTTGAGAGCTGCCTCCCAGCTATGCCTGGGGAAAAGCTCTCCTCCAGGGGCCCCAGGCAGGATCCCCATCAAAATGACCTTCTGCACGTTCATCACATCCTGCCTCCAAAACCTTCACCATGTTGTCCTTGTCAGGCTGCACTGAGAAGTGCTGCAGCCAGTTCCTGCTGGAGGAGCTGTGACAAGGAACAGCTGAGCTGCTACAGGAACCAGCTCCTGGCTGAGGAAGTTTTGTTGTAGGTAACTTCCCAGGAGTCTCCTCCCCATTGAAGGACATTTTCAGGACATGTTTTCAACAGAGCAGGCAGCTGCAGAAAGGGATCCTGGAATGATTACCAGGCAGAGAACCAGCTCCCAGGAGCATCCCATCAACATGGAAGAGTAAAGGATCAGCATGGATGGACGCACCAGAACCGGGAGGCTCAAACAGGAGATTTGCAGTCTCAGGTAGGACTTGATAGAGAGCAAGGGCAGCTTTGTGCTCCTCTCCCTGTGCAGGTGTCAGTAGGAGCTGAGCCTGGCCCTGAGAGAGGAGGGGATCCTGCCCCTCTGCTCTGCTCTGCTCTGCTCTGCTCTGCTCTGCTCTGGGAGACCTCCTCTGCAGGGCTGTGTCCGTCTCTGAAGCCCGCAACAAAGGAAGGAGCTGGACCTGATGGACAGCATCCAGGGGAGGCCATGACAAAGATGAGGGGGCTGGAGCAGCTCTGCTACGGGGACAGGCTGAAGGAGCTGGGGGTGTTCAGCCTGGAGAAGAGAAGGCTCCAGGGACACCTAACAGCAGCCGGCCAGGACCTGGATGGGCTACAAGCAGGCTGCAGAGGGACTGTTGGCAAAGGGCTGCAGGGACAGCAGCAGGGACAATGGCTGCAAAATGGAGCAGAGCAGATTGAGATTGGATGTGAGGAACAAGTTCTGCACCAGGAGGCTGCTGGAACACTGCAGCAGGTTGCCCAGGGAGGTGGTTGGGGCCCGTCCCTGGAGATGTTCAAGGTGAGGCTCAACAGGGCTGTGGGCAACCTGATCTAGTGCAGGATGTGCCTGCTGAGTGCTGGGGGTTGGACTGGATGAGCTTTGGAGGTGCCTTCCAACCCAGACCATTCTGTGACTCTGTGTGATGAAGCTGGAGGTGTCTGTCTCTTGCCACCTTGGGTCACTTCAGACTTTCTCTGGAAGTTCCCATTTCCACCTTCCCTAAGAGCAAGAGGCTGTGCTTCAGTTCACACAGTCACAGGGCAGTGGCCAGGTTCCAGGCAGTGAGGGATAGAGAGTTCACCACCTCTCTGGCATCCTTGCTCCAAGGATCAGTTATTCCCATTGTTAGAACACCCAAACATCCCCTAGCCTTGCTTCCCATCCCTGGATCATTTTCTGTCTTTGTCTGCCCTCCTGGAGACTCTTTGCATTCCAATTATTCCTCCACATCAGTTCCTGCAGACCACGACTCAGTCACCTCTTAAAACCCAGATAAACTCCATGGCTCCTCTTCCAGGAGCCTCTCACTGAGAAGGATTCCAGCCCTGGGGTCATTTTGCAGTTCTTCCCCGAGGCCTTTCCAGGCTGTCAGGGTCACTCTCAGGCACAAGCACTAGAGCTGGAAGTGCCATTTTTGTGCTGATGTCAGTGCTCTCTCCTGTTGGGCAGGTCAAGGTCCCATTCAGCCTTGCAGCAGCAACCGGAGTTGCTGCTCCTCTGCTTTCAGCCACAGCCTGCGGCAGAGTCCCCGCTTGCCCTGGGCCAGCAGCACACAGGTGGCCCACTCTGGTGCCAAGCAATCATGAAGTGCTGACTGAAGTCTCCCTGTTTATTTGTGTTCTGGTGCCTAGGAGCCCCTCATCCCTCCAGCTCCACCTCTTCCTGTGCCAACGTCTGTCCACCTGTGTTTTACCCCACCCCAGGCCCCGGTGCTGTTGTTAATCCCATAAGCAGGCTTTGCCCATGGAGTTCTGCTTGCAGCATCCCACTTGCTTCCGATAGGGCAAGAAGATCTTTGCCCTGCTCCTGAGAACAGGTCCCTGTTCCTGAGAACAGACCTCAGCAGCTGCTTTCCGAAGCACCAAGTGAGAGAAGTTCTTAGGAAGCATCTCAGGCAGGCAGAGGTTTGCACTCTGGGCAGGGGATCAGGGGGTTGGCAGGAGCAGTGCCTGCCACATCTGCACTGCTGAAGGGGCATTGCCACCTGGTGCCCCCGAGGCTCAGACCTGGGGCCTGGCCTCTTGAATG
>WAAF01008471.1:9861-21437 GCA_013400475.1 Tricholaema leucomelas
ACACCTTCCAGCACCTCAACATCTCTCTGCAATGGAGGAGCCCAGAACTGGACACAGCACTCCAGGGGTGGCCTGAGCAGTGCTGAGCACAGGGGCAGAAGAACCTCCCTTGTCCTGCTGCCCACACTGCTCCTGAGCCAGCCCAGGATGCCATTGGCTCTGCTGCCCACCTGGGCACTGCTGCCCCAGCTTCAGCTCCTATCCCCTAGCACCCCCAGCTCCCTCTCTGCCTGGCTGCTCTCCAGGCAGTAGATGTACATATTGTCCTGTATGAAAAATAGTTAAACCCAGAATGCTTCTTTTAAACTGTCCAACCCTTCCTAGGTTCCACAGCCTTACTTTGGTTTAAAACATAGTTTTCCACATTCTGATTTATGTTAACTCCTATGTTTTGTTTTGCATTGTGAATGGAAGTGAATTTATGACCTGAGGGGGAAAAAAAAAGATGGGAAAGCAAATGATAGCTTTGGGAGCTCTTCTATAATGAAGAGAGCAGTGCAGAGCAGATGAAGCAGCTGGCAGGATGGGAGTTTTGCACAGCTACAGCTTCTGTAATTCAGGGATATGTTCCTATGATTTCCTCCAATTGCTGGTCAAATGTCTGCTGAAGTTGATGGATGAGATGCTCTCAATTTCATACTTTGAAATGCATAGGACAGTCTGCAGTCTGCCCTGCTGTCATAGCCTGGGTGTTTGGAGGAGAAAAAGACAAATGCCCAACTTAGCAAAACTACTTTTTCATATAAATAGGCTTTAATGCTGCTCCTTGAAGGAATATCAGTCTGCTGAGCTTCAAGGGAAGTTTACCCAGTGCTAAGCTTTCACTTCTGTGATGAGAGGCAGCCTAGGTGCTGCCCTGCTGGTGCTAAAGAGAGCACTGAAGGAGTGAGATAAATAACACCAGTGAGAAAAGGGTGAGAGGGGAAAAAAAAAAGGTGGAGTGGCAGTGACATCCTCAAGAGATTTACTAGAGAAACATTCTGACTGGGAAAAGCTTAGAGTCATTAGACATCAGAGAATCAGGCAGGGTTGGAAGGGAACACAAGGAGCAGCCAGTTCCAACCCTCCTGCCATGCCCAGGGACACCCTACCCTACAGCAGGCTAGTTGTAGACAGCAATAAGGTCTGCCCTGAGCCTCCTCTTCTGCAGGCTAAACAATCCCAGCTCCCTCAGCCTCTCCTCGTAGGGCTGTGCTCGAGGCCTCTCCCCAGCCTCGTTGCCCTTCTCTGGACACGTTCAAGCATCTCAATGTCCCTCTTAAACTGGGGGGCCCAGAACTGAACACAGTACCACAACCTGAGGGGTGGTTGTAGCCAGGAGGAGGTTGCTCTCTTCTCTCAGGCAGCCAGCACCAGAACAAGAGGACACAGCCTCAGGCTGCACCAGGGGAAATTTAGGCTTGAGGTGAGGAGAAAGTTCTTCCCTGAGAGAGTCATTGGCTACTGGAATGGGCTGGCCAGGGAGGTGGTGGAGGCGCGATCCCTGGAGCGGTTCAAGGCAGGATTGGACGTGGCACTTGGTGCCATGGTCTAGCCTTGAGCTCTGTGGTAAAAGGTTGGACTTGATGATCTGTGAGGTCTCTTCCAACCCTGGTGATACTGTGAGACTGTGATGCTGTGAATGATGCCAGGACAAGACATAGTCCTCCTGAGAGGTGACACTTTCTGTGTCTCTTTTCACATCTCTCACCATATTAACCACAAGACACCCAAAAAACCCAAACCAAAGCTGATGGGAGGATAAATTCTCATGCTCAGTACTTGTGATTTTGTTTCATTGAATTGCAGAGTCCCTGGGGAGGGACTTTTTAGGCTGTCAGGGAGTGCCAGGACTGGGGGGAATGGAGCAAAGCTGGAGGTGGGGAGAGTCAGGCTGGAGGTGAGGGGGAAGTTGTTGAGCATGAGAGTGGTGAGAGGCTGGAATGGGTTGCCCAGGGAGGTGGTTGAGGCCCCATGGCTGGAGGTGTTTCAGGCCAGGCTGGCTGAGGCTGTGTGCAGCCTGCTCTAGGGTAGGGTGTCCCTGGGCATGGCAGGGGGGTTGGCACTGGCTGCTCCTTGTGGTCCCGTCCAACTCTGACTGATTCTCTGTTTCTATGAATTATCTGAGTCTAAGGAATTCCAAAGCTGTTGAGTCCTGCAGTATCATGGGGTAGAAGGAGCAATCCAGTAGCAGTACTGGAAAGGTTGATGAATTATTTTGCACATGCCTTGTTGGAGTGTTCTTGGTTGTCAGAGTGAACTGATTCCTCAGCCCTGTGTGGTGAGGCTGGCCTAGGGCAGTAAGAGAAGAGGGAGGGGGAAATCCAATTACAAAGCAGATTTCAAAGTGTAGTGGGAAGGGAAAGGGCTTTTTTTTTCCGGTGCTTGTCTTTTTTTTCCCTGCTGCTGGCAGTCCATGATGCTGTGGTACAGTTACCATGTGCCAAGCAAAAACAGAGGCAAGAATATTAATGAGATAGAATAGAATAGAATAGAATAGAATAGAATAGAATCAACCAGGTTGGAAGAGACCTCCAAGATCATCCAGCCCAACCTAGCACCCAGCCCTATCCAGTCAACCAGACCATGGCACTAAGTGCCTCATCCAGTTGACTTTTTCCTCCTCCCCCCTGACTGTCATTGAGAGGCCTCTTCATTTACACCTCCAAGAAGGGCTAGCAGTCACTGTGTTTCTCCTCTCCTGACCTGAAGTTGTTCCCTAGCCATGCTATGCATATTTCAGCTCCTTTAATCTTTCCTTTGGAGTCATTCCCTCCAGCTCATCTGTCTTGCTTTTGTCTGAACTCCTTCCAGTTCATCCTGGCATGAAGGTAACCAGGTAGGAATATTTGGAGGTGTGCTTTCAGGAATCATAGAATCATAGAATGGTTTAGGTTGGAAGGGACCTCAAGGATCATCCAGCTCCAACCCCCTGCCACAGGCAGGGACACCTCCCACTAGAGCAGGTTGCTCAAGGCCTCATCCAGCCTGGCCTTAAACACCTCCAGGGAGGAAGCATCCACAACCTCCCTGGGCAATCTGTGCCAGTGTCTCACCACCCTCACTGTAAAGAACTTCCTCCTAACATCCAGTCTAAATCTCCCCTCCTCCAGCTTAAACCCATTCCCCCTCGTCCTGACATTACCAGACCTTGTCAATAGTCCCTCCCCAGCCTTCCTGTAGGCTCCCTTCAGATACTGCAAAGCCACTCTAAGGTCTCCTCGAAGCCTTCTCTTCTCCAGGCTGCAGAGCCCCAACTCTCTCAGCCTGTCCTCATAGCAGAGCTGCTTCAGCCCTCTGAGCATCTTCGTGGCTCTCCTCTGGACTGGCTCCAGCAGTTCCATGTCCTTCTTGTGCTGGGGGCTCCAGAACTGCACACAGTACTCCAGGTGGGGTCTGAGGAGAGCAGAGTAAAGGGGGAGAATCCCCTCCCTTGCCCTGCTGCCCACACTGCTCTTGCTGCAGCCCAGCACAGGGTTGCTGTCTGGGCTGCATGTGCACACTGCAGGCTCATGTTGAGCTTTTCGTCAACCCAGACCCCCAGGTCCTTCTCCTCAGGGCTGCTCTCAGCCATTCACCACCCAGCCTGTATCTGTGCCTGGGATTGCACCGACCCAGGTGCAGGACCTTACACTTGGCCTTGTTAAACGTCATGAGGTTGGCCTGGGCCCACCTCTCCAGCCTGTCCAGGTCCCTCTGGATGGCATCCCTGCCCTCCAGCAAGTCAGCTGTGCCACACAGCTTGGTGTCATCTGCAAACTTGCTGAGGGTGCACTCAATTCCTCTGTCCATATCACTGACAAAGATGTTAAAGAGCACTGGTCCCAGCACTGACCCCTGAGGAACACCACTTGGCACCGGTCGCCAGGTGGACATTGTGCCATTGATCACCACTCTCTGCATGCCACCATCCAGCCAATTCCTTATCCAGTGAGTGCTCCACACATCCAGTTTGTGCTTTTCCAGTTTGGTGACCAGGATGTCATGTGGGACAGAGTAGAATGCCTTACTCAGGTCTAGGTAGACGACATCAGTTGCCCTTCCCCTGTCCATTGCAGCTGTGACTACATCATAAAAAGCCACCAAATTTGTCAGGCCAATCCTTTCCATCTCCATCAAGGTCACCTTGATAAGCTAATGTCCCCACTGGTGGCCCTAACTCTGCTTTCCAGACTGCACACTTGTGGAGCAGCTAATAAAAGAGCTGCAGATTTGCACTGCCTCTTCCTTTGGGGCTTCTATTTCTGTGGTTGCCGAATATCACCACCTCAGTTCCCTTCCTCCTTCCTCCTTCCTGTGCCACTCCTTCCATCTCTCCCAGCAGTGCTGCCTTTCTGCTCTGCTCTCTGCTGCAGAACATCCATGCTGCAGTAGGTGATTCATCAGATTTGCTCCTCTGCTTTTTTCCAGTGTGTGTCTCCTTCAGTGTTTCTAGGCAGCAGCATCGCATCCCTCAGCCTCCTGCCTCAGGTATTTGTGTTTCTCCTCGCTGTGCTCCTCCTCTGAACTAAGAAATTGATTGTTGTCTGGATTTTAGGAGGTCAAGTCACACTTGCAAACAGCAGCTTTTGGCTCAGCTGGTTGCTCTTTCCCAGTTGCCCAACTCTGAGTGAAGAAAGGAGGCTATGTGCTTTCTCAGCCAGGTTTCTTGCTACTCTCCTCCTTTGGAGCTGAAGTTAATTATCAAACCTTTCCAGCTCCACTGGTGCTTGAACTGTTCTGCAGCCTTGAAAGTGAGACTACAAAATCCTGGAGATGCCTCAGGTCAGTCTGTAAAAGATGAGGTTGCTGTCCTATCCCCAAGGCAAAAAAATACCCACGACCCAAACAATTACTGCTCTCTGCAAAGCCAACAACCCCTCCTCATTGTCATTGAGTCATAGAATGGATTGACCTGCAAGGGACCTGCCCATGGCTTGACAACAGAGTCCAGAGAGTTGCCATCAGTGGCACACAATCAAGTTGGAGGCCTGTAGCCAGTGGTGTTCCCCAGGGATCAGAACTGGGTCCAGTTTTGTTCAGTATCTTTATTAAACAGCCTGGCTGAGGGCACTGAGTGCACCCTCACAAGGTTGCTGGTGATACAGAACAAGGTGTGGGGCTTGGCTGACACCCCTCAGGCTGTGCTGCCAGCCAGGCAGATCTGGGACAGGCTGGGTGCTGGAGGAAGGCAAACCTCGTGAAGTTCAATGAGGGCAAGTGCAGGGTCCTGCATCTGGGCAGGAGTAACAGCAGGCAGCAGTACAGGTTGGGGCTGCCCTGCTGGAAAGCAGCTCTCTGGAGAAAGGCCTTGGAGTGCTGGTGGGCAGCAAGTGCTGCATGGGCCAGCAGTGTGCCCTTGTGGCCAACAGAGCCAATGGCATCCTGGGGGGCAGCAGGAAAAGTGTGGCCAGCAGGGCTAGGGAGGGTCTTTCCCCCCTCTGCTCTGCCCTGCTGAGACTACATCTGCAGTACTGTGTCCAGTTTTTGGCTCCCCAGTTCAGGAGAGACAGGGACCTGCTGGAGAGAGCCCAGTGGAGAGCCACGATAATGACTGGGGGAGTTGAGCATCTTCCCTGTGGAGAGAGACTGAGAGCCCTGGGGCTGTTTAGTCTGGAGAAGAGAAGGCTGAGAGGAGATCTGAGCAATGTCAATAGCTGAGGGGTGGGTGTCAAGTGGAGGGGGCCAAGCTCTTTTGGGTGGTCAGCAGCAGTAAGCCAAGGAGCAATGGATGCAAACTGGAACAGAGAAGGTTTCAGCTCACCATGAGGAGAAACTTCTTTCCAGTGAGGGTGCCAGAGCCCTGGAACAGGCTGCCCAGAGAGGTTGTGGAGTCCTTTCTGGAGACTTTGAAACCCACCTGGATGCATTCCTATGTGGACTACCCTAGGGGGTGCTGCTTTGGCAGGGGGCTTGGACTGGATGATCTCTGGAGGTCCCCTCCAACCTCTAAAGTTCTGTGCTTCTGTGCCCTTAAAGATCACCTAGTTGCAACCTCCATGGGCAGGGACCCTTCCCACTTAGACCAGGTTCTAGAATAGAATCANTGTCAAATGTGTAACTCAACATGAATTATCCAGACAAGGCAGGAAAAGATACAGCCACATTCCAAGTAATTCCCTTTAGTTTTGTACATTTCCCTTTGTTCTGATACCTGCAGTTAATTGCCTCCAATTAATTAACTTTGGCATTGTTCCTTCACAGACTTTGAGCAAGCAAAGGTAACTGAGCAACCACTTGATAGAATTTCTTGCCCTGCACCTGGGATGCTCTGCAAGGCTGTGCTCAGCAGCCAGCACATCTTGCTCTTGTTTCAAGTTGTGGTTTGCTGAGGAGTGGGGCACAGAGCTCTGCAGATTGAACAGATCCCTGCAGCAGGCTGCCCAAGGAGGTTGTGGAGTCTCCTTTGCTGCAGGCATTCACAGAAGCACAGAAGGAAGCCAGTTGAAAAGGACTTCTGAGGTCATTGAGTCCAGCCTATCAGCTGACACCTTCTAATTAACTAAACCATGGCACCTTCTAATTAACTAAACCATGGTCTCAAGTTGGGCCAGAGGAAGAATAGGCTGGATGTTAGGAGGAAGTTCTTCACAGAGAGAGTGGTTGGCATTGGAATGGGCTGCCCAGGGAGGTGTTCAAGAAGAGACTGGATGAGGCACTTAGTGCCATGGTCTGGATGACTGGATAGGGCTGGGGGCTAGGTTGGACTGGATGAGCTTGGAGGGCTCTTCCAACCTGTTTGATTCTGTGATTCTATAATTGGCCAAGGCTGGGTGCTAGGTTGGACTAGATGAGCTTGGAGGTCTCTCCCAACCTGGCTGATTCTATGATTCTGTGAAGGGTACTGAAACACTGGAACAGGTTGCCCGAGGAGATGGTTGAGGCCCCATCCCTGGGATATTCAAAGTGAGGCTCAACAGGGCTCTGGGCAACCTGATCTAGTTGGCACTTAGTGCCATGAGCTAGTTGACTTGATAGGGCTGGATTCTAGGTTGGACTGGATGATCTTGGAGGTCTCTTCCAACCTGCTTGATTCTGTGATTCTGTAATTGGCCAGGGCTGGGTGCTAGGTTGGACTGGATGAGCTTGGAGGTCTCTTCCAACCTGCTTGATTCTGTGATTCTATAATTGGCCAGGGCTGAGTGCTAGGTTGGACTGGATGAGCTTGGAGGTCTCTTCCAACCTGCTTGATTCTATGATTCTAAGTGCCTCATGCAGCCTCCTTTTAAACACCTCCAGGAATGGTGACTCCACCACCTCCCTGGGCAGCCCATTCCAATGCCAATCACTCTCTCTGCCAACAACTTCCTTCCTTCTTTCCTCCAGGCTGATCAATCCCAACTCTTGTAGCCTATCCCCACAGGGGAGGTTCTCCAGCTCTGTGGTCATCTTTCTGGCTCTGCTCTGATGCTCACATTGAAATGCTGCTGAGGTTTTACAGCACCTTGTAGGTTTACTGCTCACTGAGGCCATTAAGATTATTTCTCTGTGTGTGTGCATTTATTTTGGCTGCCTTTTATCAAATAAGCCAATCTACTTCAGCTTGCTCTTGGATGACAGAGTGGCACTTTAATATCCTTTTTGACTTGCTGTAACCACCTTGCTGTAAAGAAAAGAAAGAGTTTAAAGCTGACATACTTCCCCCCACACACACCTTCCCTCAATCTTTCATTGCAGCTTCTATAAATCAGTGTAAAAGCAAAGTGGTAAAAATTGTCATTAGGTGGAAATTACCTTGAGTGGGATCTGAGCCTTGTAACTCAGCTGGGACTTGTAACCCAGCTCTAGTGCTGGGACTAGAGCAGTCAGATGGAGGTTCCAATTAAAAGCTCTAAATGAAAGCTGCAAGAGCATGGGGCTGCCTGCCTGCCTGCCTGCCTGCCTGCCTGGAGGGTGATTGTACTTTCATGTCCAGGTGTCAGAAGGTCACAGAGATTAAAGCAAATAAGCTCAGTCTCATGGGGATTCAAGAGAAAAAGGAGTTCCTCTCACAGGAAAATTTGTCTTCTTAGAATAGAATAGAATCAAGCAGGTTGGAAGAGAGCTCCAAGCTCACCCAGTCCAGCCTAGCACCCAGCCCTATCCAGTCAACCAGACCATGGCACTAAGTGCCTCATTCAGGCTTTGCTTGTTAGAAGCTGTGAGAAGGTAGCCACAGCTAAACAGTTAGGGGTGGTCTCATTGCTGCCTTCAACTACCTGAGGGGAGGCTGTAGCCAGGTGGGGTTGGGCTCTGCCGCCAGGCAAACAACAACAGAAGAAGGGGACACAGCCTCAAGCTGTGCCAGGGCAGGTCTAGGCTGGATGTTAGGAGGAAGTTGTTGGCAGAGAGAGTGATTGGCATTGGAATGGGCTGCCCAGGGGGGTATTGAAGCCTGGAGGTGTTGAAGCCAAGCCTGGAGGTGTTGAAGCCAAGCCTGGCTGGGGCACTTAGTGCCATGGTCTGGTTGATTGGATAGGGCTGGGTGCTAGGTTGGACTGGATGAGGTTGGAGCTCTCTTCCAACGTGGTTGATTCTGTGATTGTATGGTGCCTACAATGGTGCTTCAGACCACAGAATCACAGAATCATAGAATCATGGAATTAGAGAATCACAGAATCATGGAATCATAGAATCAGTCAGGGTTGGAAGGGACCACAAGGATCACCCATTTCGAGCCCCTCTGCCATGGGCAGGGACACCTCACACTAGATCAGGCTGCTCAGAGCCTCATCCAGCCTGGCCTTAAACACCTCCAGGGATGAATCTTCCACCACCTCCCTGGGCAACCCATTCCAGGCTCTCACCAGCCTCCTGCTGAAGTACTTCTTCTAACATCCATTCTGTATCTCCCCGTTTCCAGCTTTGTTCCATTCCCCCCAGTCCCATCACTACCTGACAGCCTAAAATGTCCCTCCCCAGCTTTCTTTTAGACCCCCTTAAGATACTGAAATGAAAGGCAGCATTGATGGAGCAGTAAATCCCTAGGAGAACACTCTTTGCCAAGCCAGCTACACTTGGGCTTTTATCTTTCACCTTTCAGATGTATTATTGCATTCTGTCTGATGAGTTGAACAGACTTCCCCAGAGGAGGTCAGCTTCCTCAGTAGCAATGGTTTCAGGGTCACTTTTCACTTAAATGAACATTCAGCTCCTGAGATACAGCTGGAAATCAGCTTTAATGAAGAACTTGCCCTGGTGCAGTCAATAGCCAATCCAGCCAAGTGCTTTCTGGCTGGGACATAAAGGTTACCTGATGGTTTTATTGCTAGGGACAGAGCTGGAGATGTGAGACTTGTTCAAAGCAGCAGATTCCCTCAATTTGGAGCTCTGGGTCAGGAAACCACTGAATAATCCCTCCTTGGGAAACTCTCCTCTTTGTACCTCGTTGTGGAGGTTGGGTTCTGCTGCCAGGCAACCAGCAACAGACTAAGGGGACACAGCCTCAAGCTGTGCCAGGGGAGGTCTAGGCTGGATGTTAGGAGGAAGTTGTTGGCAGAGAGAGTGATTGGCATTGGAATGGGCTGCCCAGGGAGGTGGTGGAGTGGCTGTGCCTGGAGGTGTTGAAGCCAAGCCTGGCTGGGGCACTTAGTGCCATGGTCTGGTTGGTTGGCCAGGGCTGGGTGCTAGGTTGGGCTGGCTGAGCTTGGAGGTCTCTTCCAACCTGGTTGATTCTATGATAGCTGTTGAAGCAAAGCCTGGCTAGGGCACTTAGTGCCATGGTCTAGTTGATTATACAGGGCTGGGTGCTAGGTTGGACTGGATGGGCTTGGAGGTCTCTTCCAACCTGGTCGATTCTGTGATACCCAGCACTTCACCACGACCCCATGGAGTGCCAGACTCGGTTTGCATGGGGCTTGTCTGCAGCATGACTGGAATGTGTTACACTCTTGGCACTGACCTGCTATAATGTTGGCAAAATGCTGTAGCTAGACAGGCTTATCAAAATAGGAAAGCAAAGAGCTAAGTTCTTGATTACAGAGGTGGAGCTGCAGCTATGAAGGCATTAAAAAGCATGGAACTGTTGGAGCCGGTCCAAAGAAGGCCACAAAGATGCTCAGAGGGCTGCAGCAGCTCTGCTATGAGGACAGGCTACATGAGTTGGAGCTCTGCAGCCTGGAGAAGGCTTTGAGTAGACCTTGTAGTAGCCTTGCAGTATCTGAAGGGGGCTAGAGGAAGGCTGGAGAGGGAGTATTGAAGGTCTTGTAATGACAGGAGGAGGAGAAATGGGTTTAAACTGGCAGAGGGGAGATTGAAACTGGATATTGGGAAGAAGTACTGAATGAGGCACTTAGTGCCATGGTGTAGTTGGTTGGGTAGGGCTGGGTGATAAGTTGGACTGGATGAGCTTGGAGGTCTCTTCCTGCTTGATTCCATGATTCTGTGATTCTAAGTTCTTTCCATTGAGGATGGAGAGACACTGGCACAGGTTGCCCAGGGAGGTTGTGGATCACAGAATCACCCAATGTGATCAAAGATCCACAACCTCCCTGGAGGTGTTGAAGGCCAGGCTGGATGAGGCCTTGAGCAGCCTGTTGTAGTGGGAGGTGTCCCTGCTTATGGCAGGGGGTTGGAACTGGCTGAGCTTTGAAGTTCCTTCCAACCTAAACCATTCAGTGATTCTATGAAATGAAGCATGGTAAATGTGTCAGGAACTAATCTGTTCCCTGAGCTGTAAGGGAGCCCTTTGGGGGAAGCTGCCTTGGTAGCTGTGGTTGAGGATCAGTTCAGAGGGATCTCTCCTGAGGTGGCATCTCCTGGAGCAGATATCCCAGCTCTGGATCACCTCATTGCTATGATACCTGCACAGTGGAAGCCTGTCCCTGCCAGCAAATGAACCTTCAGAGCTTCTGCTCAGGAGGTCTCTTTTGCCCTCCTTCTGGATAATCAATTTAGGGAAGCTTATTGTAGCACACTTTGCTGTTGGTGCAAATGCAAATGAAGCTTTGTTCCAGCTTGTCTGCCACTGGGATAGACAAAGCCCTTTTGATGTGTTGATTAGCTATACCCTGCTCATTCTCCTGCTCCTCCTGATCTGCTGGAGGATGTTCCTGATGATTGCAGGGAGGTTGGACTGGATGACCTCTGTAGGTCTCTTGAAGCCCATTCTATGATGCTCTAAACCCCAGAGATTGATAGAAGCTGATCTAGCCAAATCCTGGTGCTTTAACTAGACATGAAACTGTAAGAGGCTGTGTTGAGAGGGGATGTCCCATGCCAGCATTTCCCCTGTATATTGGGAGGAGTATTTAGACCATGATAAATGAGAGGTTTGAAAGGGGAATGAGTCTAGCAATGAGTAATGTGTGCTGCCCATAAGTGGAAGGTTGTGCAGTGGTGGTAGCTCTGTGTCATTGGACTTCTTAAAGATAGATAAGTAGGTAGACAGACAGACAGATAGGTAGGGAGAGAGACTGAGATAGGTAGGTAGAGAGATTGAGATAGGTAGGTAGATGAATGGATATAAAGACAGACAGACAGGTAGGTAGATAGACAGGCAGGTAGGTAGAATAGAATAGAATAGAATAGAATAGAATAGAATAGAATAGAATAGAATAGAATAGAATAGAATCAACCAGGTTGGAAGAGACCTCCAAGATCATCCAGCCCAACCTAGCACCCAGCCCTATCCAGTCAAC
>WAAF01008476.1:0-11245 GCA_013400475.1 Tricholaema leucomelas
TGAGTACAGGGGAAGAATAACCTCCCTTGTGATAGTCCCTGGGCTGTGAATGGAGTTCACATGCAATTTACACCAGATGGGAGCCTGAGTTAACAAAGCGATGGCTGGAGGCTAAATGATATTCTTGAATGTTGCAAAGCCTTGGATTATGAAATCTCTTTCAATAGATTTCCATTTCAGCTCCTTCCAGTGTCGCTTGCTCACAGCAGTCTGAGTGCAGGAGGAACATCTATTTCATTATCTCAAATAGCTTATAAATGCTTTTTAACAAAAATGCCACTATTTGCACAGTGTAAGGGACCCTGATACACCCTCAGAACTCTTTGACCCGAATGTATGAAAAATATTGTAATGCTTTGTTACATATCCCAAGGTAAGAAAAAAAAAATAGAAAATAAAGTACAATAAAATAAAAAAATCAAGCTACAGCTTATTAGTTTTCTCTTCCCTACTTCTTATAAAGGTTTATTTGAGAGAGCATAAGATAGTGGTAAAATCCTAAGGTAAAGGTTAAACTCTGTTTTATTATGTTTACAGGATTTAAAGGGTAAATCAGGAAGTGCTTATTTAACATCAAGTGAAAGTGGTGGATTAGTAACCAGACCGAGACTTAAAAGCATCCTTAATCCTTAAAATCTCTGAGGGTGAAAGGTCACTCTTTAACACCAGGTTGTGTAAAGAATGAAGCAGACAGAAGCTTCTGTTTCATCATTGCCCAGTTAATCCACTGAGGAAATGAGCAGCATTGGTTTTTGCTAGGTAAACTCCTCCTAAAACCAAGGAAACAGAGGAAAGCCTGAACAGGAAATAATTAAAGTAGGTTTATTTCATGAACACAACAGAGCCAGCACAGGAGATATTTTAAATGGTTTTAAAAATGACACTTCTGTGGCTATTAATTGTCTGTCTTGATTACATTTTCATCACTTCTTCTTTTCTTTATTCTTTTAATGATTAAGTTAATGCTCGGTATTTTATTTGGAGAGGGATGCAGAACAAGGCAAACATTTCCAGAGGCGCAGTGGGTCGGTTCCAATAGACACTGGTTTATGTTCCGTATCTTTTGGTATCTTGGGGATTAGAGAGCAGAAATGGGGATCATAAATACCCTATTTCTTTCAAACTTATGAGGGCTGGAAAAAAAAACAATTAAATGCAGCTCTTTTGTGGTGTTACCACAGTGACATATGTCAAAGAAATAGGTGCAGGGGAATATAGTTTGCAACATTTCTCCTCTTTAACTCTGTAATCTCTACCAAGTGGCAGCAGGCAAACATTCACTAGCTGTTTCAGATGAGATTAAAAAGGGTTTTGAAGTTCACAGTAGCTGAGAGAACTCATAGCTCAACAAAGCTTCCTCTGCAAATGTGATATAAAGTATAGTATGTTACAAAAAGTGTTTAGAGCCCAATAGTTAGTAAATATCCCCACTTCTTGTATAGACAAATCTTAACCTTTTATTCTTTTTCTTTTTTTTTTTTTGGGGGGGGGTGTGGAGGGAAATCAATATGAAAAGAGAAAGCTCTCACATATTTCAGCTACTAGGGAAGAGAGCACTTTCAATACCAGCAGCCTTTCAATATTTATATTGAGCTTGCCTTTATTAAATCACTGGTGAAAAATAAGAGGATTCACCCAAGCTGTAGTTTCATCATATAAAACAGCACAGACATTTATCTTATAAAACTGCAGAAGTGTAGCTCTGTGTAGACTGATGGAGCTGAGCTGCGCTTGGCATTAGGATCTGATTTTCTCGCCTAAGGTGTTTATGACGCATAGAGTTGCTAATAGCTTATGCAGTCCATTTTTTACAGAATCTGTGGTTTAAGCACAATGCTTAGTACCTCTGAAATATTATTTTTCTTTTTTAAAAATTGAAGAGTGTTTAACATGAATTATGAAGAGCCTTTAGTTGCACACAGTTGCAATCTGCCTCATATATATATATATATATGTATTGGTTTCATGGTAGTTGTCCTTTCTTTTGTGCTTCCATTTCATCCAAACATTTTCTTAATCGAGCAAAAATAAAAGCAATAAAATTACAGTTTGTAAACTAAAGTGAATGTGTGTATTCTCTGGGGCTGTTTCCCAACAGAGCACCAGCACAGAGCTGAAAGAGCCCTTCTGAAATTAGAGGGATCAAAAGTAAAATGATCAAAACACTCATGCAACATTTCTTCTGTTGCCTTGGATACTTTTAGCTTGATTTCCTAAAGTGAGGCCTATGTGATCAAGCCATCTACTTGCCTTTAACTCTTGTAATTTTCAGTCCAGTGGCTACTTCTAAATGTATTTAACAAATGCACAACAATCCCAAACTTCCTAATTAGGTTCCTACAAATTTCATTAGAATCAATCACTCCTTAGTAGGCTGAGATGCTTACCTTACCCAACTCATGGAAAAGTTGAATCAAGACTTTCTGAGAGTTCACAGTGTGGGTAAACCTCTGACATGATTGAAACGTGAGGAAAAATTCAAAACAGAGCTGGCAACCATAAATTTATAGGAAAGCAAGATTTGTTATTTCAGAAGCTCATAAACATGTCCACTTTGTCTGCTGAGGTGCTGTGGCTTCCTTGGCCATCAACACATGTACATATCCAGTAGTAGATAGTGTAGAGCTGCGAATCAAAAGGACAGCTAAAGCACACTCATTATAGGCATTGAGGAAATTCATCTGTTTCTTAGTGCCTGTTAAGTTTTTAGGTGAGAGATAATGGACAAACTCAAAGATTCTGTTTCAGAGAGGTGTTTGGAGAAAACAATTTCTATACAGTGAGATATTGAATTTATTTAAAAGGGTAAATTTGGGAAACAGAAAGAACAGTATAAATTCTTTGGAATAAAAAAGATTGTGAAGAGAAACAAATTAATTTCAGGGCATATTTTTTTTTAGGCAGCTTTTAGCATGCATGTGCTACCTGACATCCCTAACCGGCTTGGTGATCGCCTACAGTAAATCCTAGTACGCCTGACTGCTGAAATCTGTCCTTCAAAGCATCACTATTGCAAGAGTTAGCAAAGGAGGGGCAAGCTAACAAATAGGGCTTAAAGCCACAAGTTGCACAGCGTGGATGCTACCACAGATCAAAACCCTCAAACCAGCACACTCCCAATCCTGGAATTTAAATCACAAAACCATCCTCTTGCCTGATGCTGCCTACTTCAGCACATTTGTAATAAGAATGGGAAATTAAGTATAAGACCACTCTTTTAGGAAATATTTAGTTTGCACTCCTTAAGCTTTGAGGTAAATTACTTGGATCCCTGTGACCTGATTCCTCTTTGTTGAAAGAGATCAAAAATAAATTGGCCAAGCTGTGTGAGTTTCATGAGGGTCCAGTGCAGAAGGATGTTAGTAGCTCTGTAGAGGCTCCACGCTTTAACAAGCTGAAAACCAAGGAATGCCCAGCACCACCTCTATACTAGAACTAGATATGCAGAAAAATGAGTTATGTCCATAAATTATTCAAAACCAAGTTGACAGAAAAATAACATGACATATATTTATCAAAGGAACTTAGCTTCAGCTGGGGCTTCCTCATTTCTCTTTAATTTACTCTAACACTAATTACAAGAGGATTATGGCACACGAGGTAGCAAAATCAGGCAACGCTATGTTTCCAAGATAGCAGACTTCTAGATATGATTGCTATTGAAGTGAATGTCAGCATCACTTCACACTTAGTGCTGTGTATACACTTCAAAAGAGAATCAGTTTAAATTTTCAACAAAAATATACTTTTAGATGGTTTTCTGCTAATAGCTAAGCTCTCTCATTTGTACGCAGTGGTTCAGAATGCAACCACAACATATACTCAGAATTTATTCAGTCATTTTTGTGTCATTTGTTGCACTATTTGTGCAATTCAACAACAGCTCACCAGTATTTTTTTTTCTAAATTAATGATCAACATGAATCAGGAAAGCAATATACTTTTTTTCTTTCTTTGGTTTCTAGCAGTTAACAATGGAGAAGGTCCTCAAAGATCACCTGCATTGAAAAGGAGGAATGTCATAGTCCAAACCTGTTCTAGAGTTCAGAAACAAAATCAGTAAAACTTTGGAATTCTGATAGAAGACAAAAATCTCAGACAAAATTAGAAGTACTCAAATGATCCTCATAACAATGTATAGTCCAAGTTCTGCACTACCATTTACATGAGCAAGACCTAATTCTGGGAATCCAGAACTGAAGGATTGAGAAAATATCTCTCATTCCAAAATACTTTGTTAAAAGGCAGAAATGCAGTCTCTAGAAAAGACCTTCTTGCCACACTTCAAAAAAAAACCCCAAATGAAATGAAAAATAATTGGAGGCCAAATACAAAAGCTCAGCATCTCAGTTACAATAATGCAGCAAATTAAATGTGCTACTTCTCCCCCTCTGTTTTTTTTGAAGATGCAAAGTGAGAAACTAAACCACAGCCAAATATTCCAATTAGCCTCAAACCAACACATGGTGTTGCAACAGAATAAATTTATCCTCAAAGATTTTTTTCCAAATGTAATAACATTGTACGAAGGAATGAACTCTGGAACCACGCTTGCATGCATGCATGCACCCAGTGCGCTCAGTGGTTCATACCTGAGCATAGAATCATACAGTGGTTGGGGCTGGAAGGGACCTCCAAAGGTCCCCTCCACAAGTCCAACATCCCCCTCCCCCACAGTCAGCAGATACGTCCTCAAATAGACCAGGTTGCCCAGAGCCCTCTTGAGCTTTACCTTGAGTATCTCCAGGGATGGGGCCCCAGTGATCTCTCTGTTCCAGTGGTCCACCACCCTCATAGTTGTGCTAGTTTGAGCCTAGCTAGCATGTTTTGGTGAGAAGAACTAGATGATAGGCTGTAAAATGAAAACAATGGTGAGGTCTACTTCCCTCACAGTCTTGCTGAGATGTATACAAAAGAAGAAAGGCAAAACAAAGATTAGGTCACTTGCTTCTTCTCCTCGCTGGGGAGCTTTGCCTGCTGGGGAGCTCGTGGCTGCTAGCTGGACTCCATCTTGCTTTCTAACCTCACCCTCTTTTGCTTGGCTGCTTCACCTTGCTTTTAACCCTTTTGGCCGAACCTCCATTCTTCCTTGGGACTGAGGTAAGGTTGAGAGGGGTAGGGGGAAGGTGAGGGGTGGTTGAGAGCCCCTCCTGGGGACTCAGGTTTCTGGGAGGGGAATTGTGTTTGTATTACCTTTTTTTACCTTGTATATTTCTGTCTATAACTGTATATACTGTAAATATCTGCTTGTACATTGTGCCAGCTGTAAATATAAGCTTCATTCATATTTCCAGAGCTGGCTGAGTCTAGTCTGAGTGATTTCTAAAGTGTGGGGGGGCGGGGAACACCCAAACCATCACAATAGTAAATAACTTGTTCCTAATACCCGATCTAAAACTGCTCTTTAATTTGAAGCCATTGCCTTTTGTTCTGTCACTTCAGACCTTTGTAAATAATGTCTCTCCATCCTTCATGTACCCTTCAGGTACTGGAAGGCATTGTGCTAGTTTGAAGCTAGCTAGAATGTTTCAGTGAGAAGAGCTAGGTTACAGGCTGTGAAAGGGAAACAATGGTGATGTTTACTTCACTCACAGGCATCTATTAAGTCTCCCCAGAGCCTCCTCTTCTTGAGGCTGAACAAATCCAGCTCCCTCAGCCTGTCCTTGCAGCAGAGGCCCTCCAACCCCCTGATCATTTTCACGGCCCTCCTCTGGACCCACTCCATCAGGTCCCTGTCCTTCATATATCGAGGACTCCAGACCTAGACGCAATTCTCCAGGTGAGGTCTCACCAGAGAACACCCAAATTCCACCCAGTTGTCTATGTTAAACACCAGTTCATCCTCCACACCGACATGGAGTACTATTAAAATTAATGGAGCTCCATATGGGTGTAGATGTCTGCCTAGGTAAATCACTGGCAGGATTAGAACTATAATTATCATTATTAGGAGCGTCTAGCACATATTATACGTGAGCAAAATCCACCAAGTATGCTGACAGTAACATGGAGACTTTGCAATGCAATGTGTAGTTAGTCTGAAGCGCTCATTAAAGTCTGGTCCATCATTTCTTTCACAGTCAACATTTCTCCTTGAATTTTCCAGTCTCTGTGAAGCTCAAATATCTCTGATATAGCAGTAGATGTGAATAATAAAACCTGTTCTTTATTTTGTGATTTCTTCTAGGAATAGAGGGACCAAAACCAATAATTTGCTGAAACAGGAGGATAGTTACAGAAAAATACCCACCTCTGAAACCTGTTATTAATTTGAATAGAATTGCTGGGAAAAAGAAATCTTACATCCTTTATATATATATATGTATATATATATATAAATCTCCCATGCTGTTCAAAGTCTTTAATTTTGGTTGCCTTAATGTATTTTTCATGTAAGTCATAAAGTATAATTTTTATGTTTATTATGGCTTACACACAAAATCATATTCAAAAAGCTTTACAGGTACTAAAGCGTTACATCCTTCACTCCACCACACCCTAAGAGTGAGAACAATATTTCACTCATAAAGATTGATAGCTGGCATTTGTCTTGAAGTTGTTCAATGATTGCATGAGAATTAAAATGAAATTATCTTCTCACCAAAGGAGTTAGTTATCCCTGCAGGCCAGGGCTGAGGTGGAGTTATGATGACTCATGATTGGGAGGATCTCTAGCTTTCAATGAAATTAGTAACTTCCTTGAAAATTAATTTAATTACACCCAACAAAAATCTCTGTTCACAAAACAGGCACCTTTGGAGGTCTAAAAACAGAAGATGCACTATTTGAGTCAAGAGAATTTTCGGTTTTCCTGTCTCCCACACACCTGCACACTGTCTCGGAGAGATGGAAGAGGGAAATGTGTTTCTAGAAACGCTGACAGAGAAGTTGCTTCTGACTTCTGAACTGTAGGCTGCTTTCTCAGCATGTATAAATTCATACAATTCCTTTAGCTTGACTGGAGCTGCGCTGAATCACACTTACATGGGACCTGACTGAAAGTCTAGGCTTCTCCTAATAAAAAGAGTGAAGTAGAAATTTTGAAGCAATTTGGCTCCAAGCAATAGATCTTATAGGTAAGCTTTATGAGAACAATAATGAGTACTGGAAATTTTAATTCAAAAATTCATTAATAGTCCACAGTAATCATGGCCCTTTTCTTCTTTTCCAGACACCATAAAAGCCAAGTCTGCTTGAATGAAAAATAAAAAAGGATCTTCCCCTTTTATGAACTCTGCATCTGCAGTGAAGTCTTGGCACTGGCTGCAGGGGAGGTTTTTAGCTCAAAAACTTCAGCAGCTGCTGAAGTGTTTGACACCTCCAATATGATCTTCCCTTTGCTGAACTTCATCTCTAAGATCACAGAGGTTGCCCTCTTTCCTTGCAAGCAGGTCATAACAGCTATGACAGTGCCACCAGGTTCTCCCCAGTCTGTAACCTCTCACTTTGTTGTAGGGAGGATGTTTACCTTTGTTCCAAACACTTACATTGAAACTTTCATCATTGATGGAAATCTCTTCATTGGGACAATCTCTGAAGCTTATTCGTCATGGGCAGATTTGCTCTGAACTTCAGCCAAGTCTCACCTGGCTGGCATCTTAGAATAGAATAGAATCAACCAGGTTGGAAGAGACCTCCAAGATCATCCAGTCCAACCTAGCACCCAGCCCTAGCCAGTCAACTAGACCATGGTACTGAGTGCCTTATCCAGTCTTTTCCATCTTTTATGGTATCAAACATAGTGTTATGACAAAGGACTAAGTTCAATGCTAGGTGATGAGCTATAAAAGATTCAATATCAAGAGAAAGCTCATCTATTTCCCCACATCCGATTCAGGATGAAAGAGTTAAGGGGCACTGGTGAGTTTTATTTAGTCTAGGCAGACAAACTTACAGATGGATAAAGCACAGAAGTGTATGCTAGTTTGCATACATTTTGGACCATATTGTGCCTATAAAAGTATAGCTATTCTCAAAAAGGCACTGTTCCTCTGCTGTAATGCGTCTGTGATTATCGGCAAAGCATTGTACCTACTCCAAAAGTATGGCTTATCAATAATTTAAACAGAAGGAGATTTTCCTTTAGGCAACATAGACTCCATGATACATAAATGATCTGCTCTGACTGTGTCCAACAGTTTACCACTGGTGTGGGAGCCTTTGCAGCACTTTTACCTGCCTTAAAATAGACAAGGCTTTCATTTACAATACTCGGAGGAAAACAGCCTTGATTTTGTAAAGGCAGCCTAGCAGTTTTGGGCTAATCATTGGCAGATACACTTTTTCCTTTTTCCCTGACAGGATACTGAAGCATGTGGAGATGAGAAGGGAGAGGCACAGGGCTTGGAAGAAGCAGCATGGAGTTGGTCTGCAAGTACAAGTTTGAGTGGTGAGATATGGCTGCAAAACCTCAGGAAATCCTCATCTTGTTCTAGGGCCAACTTTGCCTTAGAAATAAAACGTCCCCCTCACTTTATTACAAAGCACCCAAGACACACAGCACTGGCAGTACTCAGAGGTGGCACCTAGGCAATTTAACAGCATCATCAAACTCTCAGAGCTAGAATTTGATTTATTATGATGACTAATCCAATAAAATGGTAAAGCAAGTCGATACGCAGGCTTAGAGATTTCTCCAAGTTCTTTTTACTCCTTAGTACTTTGATGATGCATTCATCATAAAGCATTCCAGACATGTCATGCTCAGTGGAAACTCTGGAACAAGAAAGCCTCACGTGTACCCTTAGAGAGATCAGGTCATTCTTTCTTAGAGCTACACAAACTTATTTACAAGGTCACCTCTTTTTTTTTTTTTTGATGGTAACATTGAAAGGAGAGAGAGAAAAACCCAACCCAAATCACAACATCTTGATCACAGTAAGTATGAACTAGTTCCTAGTAAGAGGAAAATTATTCTGTGAAAGTGGTAGATTTTCAGGTGGAGTAAAAAAAAAACCAATCCTTGTAAATTGACATTGCTATGCTGATTTATGCCCATTGAGAGTTGTCCCTTCATAATTTGTTCCAGGTTGGAATTTTACTATGGAGAAATGTGCACATTCTTGCAAAGCCGAGGAAAAATACGCCCATCCAAAAGGATAGTTTCCATGCAGTTCTATTTCTGAGCATTTTAGATATTTTGGGTTATGTCTTGCAATCATCCTATTTATGGGATCAAAAAGAAGTAACCCAGATAGGAGAATGAAGTTAGTAAAGTCATTGGTCCAGACAGGACTCAGGCTGCTAAGTACATGATGATTGATATTGGACACATTTCTTTCTTGGCAGGGAGTCTTGGCTTTCAGCTACACTGTGCTGACATCAGGCACGTTAAAAGTGAACCCAAATATCTGCTGAAATTCACAGAGATGTTGAAACGTTTTCAACTCTGAAGCCAAAGATATGTCAGCTGAGAAAGCTGAAGTCTACCTTCGACTCCTTTCATTCTAATTTGGGGAAGAAACATTCAGCAAACTTGTCAAGTCTAAGCAAGCTTTTTTACAACCCACTTCTCTATTTTCTTGTGGCAGGAGTCCACCAGCAACAATCTCGGTAAGGGCAGTGGAAAGGTCAGTTGTTGCATGTGCTTACAGCCCTGGATACGGTCCCAATGCACAAAAGTGGGTTCAGAACAGTACTCTATATTTCACCTTCTGTATTGAGCAAAGACAACAAGTTTTAGGCCCATCTTTTGCTGAGGCAAGTGATTTCCAGAGAGAGAGGTACCCTACTTGCTCAAGAGATGTATTACAGAACAGAAGCGTACTTATTACCTTTAGACAATCTCTCCTCTCTTGCAGGGCTCTATAACTTCCTATTCTCACTACAGTTAATAAATTCTCTGCTTTCATGTCTCCCTTCTAGTGCCACTGCATTCAGGAGCTGATCAGATCCCATCAATCGACCACGAACTGGTTTAGGGGTTCCATTAGAGAAAACATGGCAAATACCTAGAAGCTTTCAGACTAAGAAACCACAAGTCTTGATGTGTGTGCTGCTTTAACCAAAAGCTGCATTCAAGTTGTAACCAGTTGGTTGGTTTGGTGTCTGTGGTAAGACAGATTGCTCAGTGTAATTATTGTGCTCCTTGCTGCGCAGGTTGCGTGTGATAGTTCTGCTGCCTTTCTTTGTTTCAGATAATACCAGGGCTTCAACAACTCACTATTTCCTTATAAACTTTGGAGAAATTAACCTCTACAGCTTTTTAAGACACTGTCTTTCAAAGACCAAACAAAATAATTCATTTATCCTTGGGGAACAGTTTCATGCATGCTGGAACAATGATATAGCAAACCACATTCCCTCCACTATGTCTTTTTGGAGTGCCACAACATTGCTATGGTTTTCATGTAGGTACTTTGTATTTTTATTATTGATTTTTCTAAACTTAATTAATCAGTTTTACATTTATTGGCTTCACCTCAGTGTCTGCATTTTAATGTTATAATGAATCATTTGTTCAATAAAGTAGTTTTTTTTTTTTTTGGACCACACCACGGTTTATATTTTAAATAGTTATTAAAACAGGTTGAAAAAACAATTATGGAGCAAGCTCTAAATGATGAACATGCTGATTCGATTAAATTTTCAGATAAAAAAATATTTTGGAGGAGAACTGCATTACAAAGCTTTATTTTCCTCTGTATCCATGAGGATTCAGGTCTTCTTTCAAAGCTTGCAGGCAGACACAGACAATAATGTGGCATTGCAACCATGTCTGGGCCAGGCTACAGTAATTCTTAGCGGATATTCATTAAGATACCTCAGGAGCAAGAGCTGGATTTGCAGCAAGAGCTCATCAAAGTGTCTTCATAAAATGTTTCCTGTGCTGCCCAAGGTTGCAGTTGACTGTCAGTTCCAAGTTTACATAATCACAGAAACATTCTGGTTGGAAAAGACCCTCAGGATCACCAAGCCCAACCAATATCCCTTCTCTACAAAGTTCACCTCTAAACAATATCCCTGAGTACCACATCCAAATGACTTTTAAACACATACAGGGCTGGTGGCCCATTCCAGTTGGGTTGGCAGCCCATTCCAGTGCCTGACCAATCTTTCTGTGAAAAAATGTTTTCTAATGTCCAGCCTAAACCTACATAGTCACAGTTTGAGGCCATTCCCTCTTATTCTATCACTAATTACCTGTGAGAAGAGACCAGCCCCAACCTCTCCATAGAATCATTNAGTTAATCCACTTTACTTCCTAACCCCCTCGCTGAACGTCCATTCTTCCTTGGGACTGGGG
>WAAF01008519.1:18049-32708 GCA_013400475.1 Tricholaema leucomelas
TGGGGGCTCCAGAACTGCACACAGGACTCCAGGTGGGGTCTGAGGAGAGCAGAGCCAAGGGGCAGAATCCCCTCCCTTGCCCTGCTGCCCACACTGCTCTTGCTGCAGCCCAGCACAGGGTTGCTGTCTGGGCTGCACTCACACTGCAGGCTCCTGTTGAGCTTTTCATCACCCCAGACCCCCAGGTCCTTCTCCTCAGGGCTGCTCTCAGCCATTCCCCACCCAATGGCAAATGTTGTGAGAGTTGTATTCTGAATAGTGAAGGAGAAAGAAGAGTGAGAGCACAAGCAGTGACTTTCAAGATGTACCTTTCCTGAATTACCTTTTAAAATCAGAAAGTGATGTTAGTGATGAATACTGGAACATTTGTTTTACACTGCCCTCTTGCACCAAGCTATTGGGTCACCAGCAAAGCATCCAGAATCCCTGCCACTCTGATCACAGTTCAGTCTGTTTAAAATAAGAGAGTTGAAGGTGCTGGTTTCTGGTCAAAGTCCTCATAAGTATAATCACAGACTCATAGAATCAGCCATAGTGTAGCAGTCTGAGCAAAATAACTGCCTGCCCTGACACTGATAGATGGGGCAAATACATCATAGAATCACAGAATCAACCAGCTTGGAAGAGACCTCTAAGATCATCCAGCCCAACCTATCACCCAGCCCTATCCAATCAACCAGACCATGGCACTAAGTGCCCCATCCAGGCTTTGCTTCAACACCTCCAGGGATGGTGACTCCACCACCTCCCTGGGCAGCCCATTCCAATGCCAATCACTCTCTCTGGCAACAACTTCCTCCTTGCACCCTCAGCAAGTTTGCTGATGACACCAAGCTGTGTGGTGCAGCAAACAGGCTGGAGGGCAGAGATGCCAGCCAGAGGCACCTGGACAGGCTGAAGAGTTGGGCACAAGACAACCTCAGGAGATTCAACAAGACCAAGTGCAAGATTCTGCAGCTGGGTCGAGGCAATGCCAGGCACAACTCCAGGCTGGGCAGTGAGTGGCTGGAGAGCAGCCCTGAGGAGAGGGACTTGGGGGTGCTGCTGGACCAGAAGCTCAACAGGAGCCAGCAGTGTGCACTTGCAGCCCAGAAAGCCAAGCAGAGCCTGGGCTGCAGCAGGAGAAGTGTGGCCAGCAGGGCCAGGGAGGTGATTCTCCCCCTCTGTTCTGCTCTGCTGAGACCCCACCTGGAGTACTGCATCCAGCTCTGGAGCCCCTGGGACAAGAGGGATGTGGAGATGCTGGAGTGTGTCCAGAGAAGGGCCAGGAGGATGCTGAGAGGGCTGCAGCAGCTCTGCTGTGAGCACAGACTGAAAGAGTTGGGGCTGTGCAGGCTGCAGAAGAGGAGGCTCCCAGGTGACCTTCTTGTGGCCTTCCAGGATCTGAAGGGGGCTACAAAAAAGCTGGGGAGGGACTTTTGAGGCTGTCAGGGAGTGCCAGGACTGGGGGGAATGGAGCAAAGCTGGAGGTGGGGAGAGTCAGGCTGGAGGTGAGGAGGAAGTTGTTGAGCATGAGAGTGGTGAGAGGCTGGAATGGGTTGCCCAGGGAGGTGGTTGAGGCCCCATGGCTGGAGGTGTTTCAGGCCAGGCCAGAAGAGGCTGTGGGCAGCCTGATCTTGGGTAGGGTGTCCCTGCCCATGGCAGGGGGATTGGAACTGTCTGATCCTTGTGGTCCCTTCCAAACCTGACTGATTCTATGATTCTATGACATCCACCCTAAAATTGCCCTGGCACAGCTTGGGACTGTCCCCTTATTCTGTTGCTGGTTGCCTTGGCGAAGTGACTGACCCCCATGCAAGGCCTGAGCAGTGGCTCTGGTTGAGGGGTGACTGCTTGCTTCCCCCAGCAATGGAGCTGAGATCTGGAAGGCCATTTAAGGGCTTTGAGTGCCCATTTCCATTCCAATTAGCGTTCAGTTCCCCTGGGTAGCTGTGAACATTTCAGCGTAGGTGTACACATCAGCTCCATTATTACTAAACCCTGAATCAGTTCAAGGGACATTAAATTTTATGCATGGTGTTCTCAGCTGATGCTACTCAACAAAGCCTCCCTAAGGTCATTAAACTGCTGGTGATGGCTAGCAAAGGATCTGACCTGAAGCCTTCACC
Organism: Tricholaema leucomelas; assembly: GCA_013400475.1. Lineage (NCBI taxonomy): Eukaryota > Metazoa > Chordata > Aves > Piciformes > Lybiidae > Tricholaema lacrymosa > Tricholaema leucomelas. Next base: position 20,158 of record WAAF01008519.1, read on the forward strand.
TGTTTCTATTTCTTTCCTTCTCTCTAATTTGTATACTTTGGATCAATAGCTTCAGTACCAGTAGTGACCATCTGTAGATGCTTCACAACTGCACATTAATTAGATGTTGCAAGGCTTCAATTGCTTCACTTGCACACCAAGAATTAGTGATTCACAGCTCCACAGCAGCACTGCTAGGAGGTGGTAATGCAATGGGAGGTGGTAATGCAAATTCACTCCAATTAACTCCAGGACAGAGCTGCAAATACTGAAATCTCTTGACCCTTAATGGAATGACAGTGAAAAGCTTGCAAGACTCCTTTCTGGTTTGGGTTTCTACAGCTTGATTCCAGGTAAAGGATAAGATCCCTGTCAGTCTTACAGTCCTGGCCTGTCTTTCACACTAGATAGAAACAAGCAGTAAAGTTGTTCCTTCAGTGTGCTATACTGCCCCTGTTTTGCCCACTTCATGTCTCCAAAACTGGGCTGCAAATACCTCTGCCCCACATAAAAAGAGAGTGCTTCTAGTTCTGTCTTCATCCCCAAAGGACATGGAGGTACAAATCTGGGCTGTGCACACCTCTGTCCCATGGGAAGAGAGGGTTATGCTGTGCTTCTAGTTCTGTCCCCATCCCCAAAGGACATGGAGGTAGAAATCTGGGCTGTACATAACTCTGTCCCATGGGAAGAGAGGGTTATGCTGTGCTTCTAGTTCTGTCCCCATCCCCAAAGGACATGGAGGTAGAAATCTGGGCTGTACATAACTCTGTCCCATGGGAAGAGAGGGTTATGCTGTGCTTCTAGCTGTGTCCCCATCCCAAAGGACATGGAGGTACAAATCTGGGCTGTGGACACCTCTGTCCCATGGGAAGAGAGGGTTATGCTGTGCTTCTGGCTTTGTCCCCATCCCCAGAGGATGTGGAAGTCTGGCTTTTTTGGAAGGCAGCAACAAAAAGCACAATCCTTTACTGCAGACTGCAAAGTGGATAGGTGTTGGGTGGCATCTTTGAGCTGCACCTTTTCATCACTGCAGAGTAGCAGCAGAATATGTTCCCTGACACATGTTGGCCTCACTTCCCAAGCCCCCAGCTGCATCTCTCACCCCTGTGGCATGGCTGTAAGCAATCTGTTCTGAAGGTGTAGCACATCACCAGTGAGGAGAGAGCCTGTGTCTGCAAAACACAGAGTTCAGATGTGCTGCAGCCCAGGGGCAGCAGCATGATGCTGAGGAAAGGAGGCAAAGCAAGAGGTCAGACCTGGGAGCTTCTTCTTAGTCTCATCTTCTTCAAGGACCGGCAGCTGTGCCTTGGTGTCACTGTTAGCAAGCAGACCTGAGCAACTGTTAAAGAGGCATTTTGCCTCTGTGGGAATTCAAACAAGCTGTGGCATTTTGTAGGACTAATCCTTCCTCATTGCTAGTGCCCTGGAAAAGCAGGATTGGTGTGAAGAGATGTTTCTGGCATTTAGGGGGCCAAAGCAGCTGACACAGATGTCAGAGTCAACCTTACCGCAGGTAGGACACCCACATCCCACTGGTGTATTTCCACCTCTCTCTCTGGCTTTGTGCAGCACTCCCACAGATGTTGTTTGAAGAAAACATGAAGCCATTTTATCCACCATAGAGATGTGCTCCACTGAGCCTGCTGCTGATGTTAATGACCCTGCTGCCTTCTTACCATGCCACTTCTGTATGCCCTACATGCAGCATTGCTATGGCAACATGTCTGTGATGCTCTGCAGCCTTCATTTGGACACAGCACACCTTTAGGGGGGTTTACTCTTCTTTCTGAAGCACAGGCAAGTCCTTGTAAGTGATTTTGGATGTCATTTATGAAAGGATGTACACCATGAGCAGAAAATACTGACAGAAGCACTGCATACCTGAACATTCTGCTCCCCCTTGAGACATCTCCACTTCGCCAGCCCAGTCAGCCTGTTACTGAGCAAAGCATATCAGCTCTGCCCCAGGAACTGCCCACACACCCTGCCCTCTAACCTGGCTCAGGAGCAGTGTGGCCAGCAAGACAAGGAAGGTTTTTCTGCCCCTGTGCTCAGCACTGCTCAGGCCACACCTGGAGTGCTGTGTCCAGTTCTGGGCTCCTCAGTTCAAGAGAGATGTTGAGGTGCTGGAAGGTGTCCAGAGAAGGGCGACAAAGCTGGTGAGGGGCCTGGAGCACAGCCCTGTGAGGAGAGGCTGAGGGAGCTGGGGGTGTGCAGCCTGCTGAAGAGGAGGCTCAGGGCAGAGCTCATTGCTGTCTACAACTACCTGAAGGGAGGCTGTAGCCAGGTGGGGTTGGGCTCTTCTCCCAGGCAAGCAGCAACAGAAGAAGGGGACACAGTCTCAAGTTGTGCCAGGGGAGGTCTAGGCTGGATGTGAGGAGGAAGTTGTTGTCAGAGAGAGTGATTGGCATTGGAATGGGCTGCCCAGGGAGGGGGTGGAGTCGCTGTCCCTGGAGGTGTTGAAGCCAAGCCTGGCTGGGGCACTTAGTGCCATGGTCTGGTTGACTGGATAGGGCTGGGTGCTAGGTTGGCCTGGATGAGCTTGGAGGTCTCTTCCAACCTGGTTGATTCTGTGATTCTCTGATTCTTACACAGGAAGGCTTCCCTCTCCCTGCACACACACATCTCCACAGAGCTCCATGCCTGCAATAAGTGCCCACAGCTAAGTTTGAATTTGTGCATTCTGAAAAAAATTCACTCCAATTAATAAGAGTAAATTAACCTCAAGCTAAGGTCACTGTTCCTGATTTTTTTTTCCCCACTGATTTTTTTTTAAGTCCTGTCTGATAATTGGATATTGATTTTGATGCCCTACAAATTGACCCATGCAGTGGTCTTGCCACTTGCTCGATCCTCCTCCATTAAGGCATTGATGATGATGGCTCTAATTATTTTGGAACGTTCCTGTTTTAGAAGGAAGACAAATCAGAATCTTGACTCAGTCCTTTTCTCCTCACAGACCATATCAGGAGGATATAATTACTTCCATGCTGACCAACATCATAATGGATTTTACTTTACTTCCCTCCATGAAACACTTCACTGTAATTACCAGCCCAGAAACTGATGGTATGAAGAATGTGATTCACTCTGCCATCCAATCAGTATTTTATACACATGTCCCCCCTTAACTTCATGACAGTACCATAATCTCCAGTGAGCCACAAACTGGAGGGAAGGGAGGGGATGTCATCCAAAGAGACCTGGACAGGCTGCAGAGGTGGGCACAAGAAAATCTCCTGAGCTTCAACAAGACCAAGTGCAAGATTCTGCAGCTGGGTCGAGGCAATGCCAGGCACAACTCCAGGCTGGGCAGCGAGTGTCTGGAGAGCAGCCCTGAGGAGAGGGACTTGGGGGTGCTGCTGGATGAGAAGCTCAACAGGAGCCAGCAGTGTGCACTTGCAGCCCAGAAAGCCAAGCAGAGCCTGGGCTGCAGCAGGAGAAGTGTGGCCAGCAGGGGCAGGGAGGTGATTCTCCCCCTCTGCTGTGCTCTGCTGAGACCCCACCTGGAGTACTGCATCCAGGGCTGGAGCCCCTGGGACAAGAAGGATGTGGAGATGCTGGAGAGTGTCCAGAGAGGGGCCAGGAGGATGCTGAGAGGGCTGCAGCAGCTCTGCTGTGAGCACAGACTGAAAGAGTTGGGGCTGTGCAGTCTGGAGAAGAGGAGGCTCCCAGGTGACCTTCTTGTGGCCTTCCAGGATCTGAAGGGGGCTACAAATCAGCTGGGGAGGGACTTTTGAGGCTATGAGGGAGTGACAGGACTGGGGGGAATGGAGCAAAGCTGGAGGTGAGGAGATTCAGGCTGGAGGTGAGGAGGGAGTTGTTGAGCATGAGAGTGGTGAGAGGCTGGAATGGGTTGCCCAGGGAGGTGGTTGAGGCCCCATGGCTGGAGGTGTTTAAGGCCAGGCTGGCTGAGGCTGTGGGCAGCCTGCTCTAGGGTAGGGTGTCCCTGGGCATGGCAGGGGGGTCAGAAGTGGCTGATCCTTGTGGGCCCTTCCAATCCTGACTAGTTCAATGATTCTGAGCTCTTTAATGCAGACCAGCAGTGATGCTGAAGAGCTCTGAGGAGTCAGCTGGAGGGGAGCTTATGCTTCAGCTGCTGTTACACGCAGGCAGGCAGACACCAGAGCAGGCTTTCATATTCTCTTACTTTGCAGTCTTTTCAGCAATCAGGCACAGAGTTGCTCCATTGCTACCCTGTGCCAGCCATGCCAATTTCCACAGGCTTGTACAGACACAAGATTACCTTTTCAGCTGTAGCCCTGAGAAGCAAAATGTGTTAACAACCCAAATTTTTGTTCTTTTCCTCGCTCTTCACAAACTAATTATTTTAAATTGTTATCTATATAAATACATTACAATTCCAAGTTCCATTACAAATCCTATTCTTGCAGGCTATTTATAATTTAAATGCTATAAATCCCTGAAATCAGGTTCTCTCTAATCCCTCTGAGAAGCCTAATTTGGAGCAGTGGAGAACAAGAGTGTTGTGGCAGTGATATGAAGTCATTAGGCAGCAGAGGGACCTTTGCAGCACGAAGTAATTGCAGTGTTTACTGGAGCTCTCCTTCCATGGAGAGGTGGAGGGTTCAGGGCAGCTGCCAGGAACATGCAATTAAACACACACTGTTAATCTTACTTCAGTGTGCTGGGAACAGGAGGCTGTATGCTCACAGACTCACACACCCCCCTGTAGCACACCTGTACTCTACTTGGAGCAGGGGAGAAGGGAAGGGGACGGGGAGGGAAGGAAGGGAAAGGGAAGGGGAAGGGAATCAACCATGTTGGAAGAGACATCCAAGATCATCCAGGCCAACCTAGCACCCAGCCCTAGCCAGTCAATCAGACCATGGCACTAAGTGCCTCATCCAGGCTTTGCTTCAACACCTCCAGGGACAGCAACTCCACCACCTCCCTGGGCAGCCCATTCCAATGCCAATCACTCTCTCTGCCAACAACTTCCTCCTAACATCCAGCCTAGACCTCCCCTGCCACAACTTGAGACTGTGTCCCCTTCTTCTGTTGCTGCTTGCCTGGGAGAAGAGCCCAACCTCACCTGGCTACAGCCTCCCTTCAGGTAGCTGTAGACAGCAATGAGGTCTGCCCTGGGCCTCCTCTTCTTCTAACTACCAAGAGTTCAGGGGAGCAGTGAGGGTTACCTAGCAGGATGCAATGTAAATCCAGTGAGGCTAACTTCTCTGTGCACCTGTGAGTGCCAGATGCTACTTCTGAAAGAAAGAAATACAACACAAACCACAGCAGCAACAAACCAACCAAATCTTTGATCACATTGGGTGATTCTGTGCTCCACAACCTCCCTGGAGGTGTTCAAGGCCAGGTTGGATAAGTTCTTAAGCAACCTGTTCTAGTGGGAGGTGTCCCTGCCTATGGCAGGGGCTTGGAACTGAATGATCTTTGAGGTCCCTTCCAATCTCAACCATTCTATGATTCTCTGATTCTGTAAGTGGTTGAATGCAGCCATAAAATTCATCATGCAAAACTCTGCCAATTATTGTAGCTGTAAGGCAACTCAACTGAAGAAATCTCATGCAAAAGCCATTCTCTGACTCTATGAGTCTATGATTCTGTAATTCTATGGTTCTCTGACTCTATGTTTCTATGATTCTATTATCCTATGGTTCTATGATTCTGTAATTCTGTCATTCTATGACTCTACGATTCTGTGATTCTATGACTCTGATTCTATGACTCTATGACTCTATGACTCTATGACTCTATGATTCTGTGATTCTGTAATTCTATGAGTCTATGACTCTGTGATTCTATGATTCTCTGATTCTATGATTCTATGACTCTATGATTCTATGATTTATGACTCTGATTCTCTGATTCTCTGATTCTCTGATTCTCTGATTCTATGACTCTATGATTCTATGACTCTATGATTCTATGATTCAATGAGTCTGTGACTCTGTGATTCTATGATTCTCTGATTCTATGATTCTATGACTCTATGGTTCCATGATTCTATGACTCTATGACTATGATTCTATGATTCTATGACTCTCATTCTCTCATTCTCTGATTCTCTGATTCTATGACTCTATGATTCTCTGATTCTATGATTCTATGATTCTATAACTCTGATTCTATGATTCTATGACTCTATGATTCTATGATTCTATGACTCTATGGTTCTATGATTCTGTTATCCTATGATTGTATGATTCTATGGTTCTGTAATTCTATGATTCTATGACTCTATGATTCTGTGATTGCATGATTCTCTGATTCTGTGACTCTATGATTCTATGACTCTATGATTCTGTAATTCTATGATTCTATGACTCTATGATTCTGTAATTCTATGATTCTATGACTCTATGATTCTGTAATTCTATGATTCTATGACTCTATGATTCTGTAATTCTATGATTCTATGACTCTATGGTTCTATGATTCTGTTATCCTATGATTGTATGATTGTATGATTCTGTAATTCCATGATTCTATGACTCTATGATTCTGTAATTCTATGACTCTATGATATGATTCTGTAATTCTATGATTCTAGGACTCTCCGATTCTATGGTTCTATACCCAACACGAGATCCAGCTAAAATCCATTTTCACACCAGTTTGAATCTGAAGCAAGGTATTCTAACTCACATTGGAATTTGACTTCCACCAAACATCAAGCATCAAAGCACCTTAACAAGTTCCTGGTGGAGGGAAATGTTCCATTGTTGGTTCATTTTGTTCTGGGAAGGTGTTACAAAGCTGTTAGGCAGCAAAGAACAGAAAGATCAGAGCTACTCTCTGGAGGACCACATTTGCAGGGACAGGCAAGGTTCAAGGAAAATAGAATAGAATAGAATAGAATAGAATAGAATAGAANCTAACATCCAGCCTATTTTATTCACAAAGGGGGGAAAAAAATGCTAAAGCAAATGCAATTACTAAAAGTGTTCTGATTAAGAGAATGGATGGCCCCAGCCAGGCTTGCATTGGAAACATTAACTGCACATTAGCTCAACTAATTAAAAAATAAACACTGTACACAGCAGGAAGCTCCTTCTTGAAGAAACTCCTGTCTGGGGAAATGAGGCAGTTGGTTTTAAAAAGCAAAGAAACCCCACAAAGCACAAACCCTGAAGTGTCAGTGAAATACCTGTTTCAGCAAGGGAGCCCTCTGAAAACACCATCGAGTGGATACTGCTGCGGTGCCAACTGTGCGAAGCCAAAGTGGCAGCAAACACTTCATGAAAGGATCTCTTCATTTCCTCTTACTGCCCAGCCCAGGTACTGTGAGTGAAACAACATCAAAGCACAACATAATTCACTTCTGGAGCTTGGCAGAGAGTTGAAGCACAGGCTTTGGGGAGCTAGCAGCAGGGGCACTGTTTTGATCTGTTCCAGGTACTTGCACTGCAGAAGTGCAGGTAGCTTGAGGGCAAGTGCCTTGTGATGGTTTGGGTGTTACCTGCCCCCCCACTCTTATGAAATCACCCAGACTAGACTCAGCCCAGCTGGAAATGACAATGAAGCTTTACATTTACAGCTCAGCACAAGATACAAGCAGAGAGTTATGATAGTTACAGCTATAGACAGCAATAAACAAGTTAAAGGTAATACAGAAACACAACAGCCCTCCTAGAAACCAGAGGCCTCAGGAGGGACTCCCAACCACCCTTCCACCTCCCTTCAACCCCTCTATCTTTGGGATGGTTTGGGTGTTACCTGCCCCCCCCACTCCTATGAAGTCACCCAGACTAGACTCAGCCCAGCTGTATGTTTGAATGGGGCTTTATATTCACAGCTTAGCATAAGATACAAGCAGAGAGTTACAATATCTACAGCTACAGACAGAAATAGACAAGTTAAAAAGTAATACAGAAACAAATCAAAGATCACATTGGGTGGTTTTGTGCTCCACAATCTCCCTGGAGGTGTTCAAGGCCAGGCTGGATGAGGCCTTGAGCAACCTGTTCTAGTGGGAGGTGTCCCTGCCTATGGCAGGGGATTGGAACTGGATGAGCTTTGGTGTCCCTTCCTACTTAAACCATTCTATGACTCTATGTCCTTAGGAAGCTTACCTCTGTGAGGATGAGAGATGACAGCTATTTTCAGGCATGAATATTAGCTTTCTACACTTAGATCATACTCTAAGCTATGTGGTTCCTCACGTAGAGATGGACACTTTCACCAGTGCAGCACTAATCAGTCCATGTAGTACCAGGCAAGAAGCAAGATGCTGCACCAGTTGGTGTGACAAGTCCTGTACTGATATATTTGGGTTCACATCTGAGCTCCTCCACAGACTAGCTACATACCCCCAGGAAAAGAAGCTCCACTCTTTGCTTCTGGGATCCAGGAAAAGTCTTTTTTTCTTCTGTTTTTTTATCTGTTAGCCCTTTGGGGAGGCCACTTTTGCAACCACCTTTCGTGCAACAGTGACCACATAAAAGATTCAGCCTCAGTTTAAACACTACTGTAATGCAAATAACAAACAATCATCATTAAGTCATTAATTCACTTAACAGTCTCTTTCTCTCTCAGTGCAAGCACACTTTATGACTTGGAAGAGGTTTCCTTCAGTAGAGAGGTACTCCCTTGTAAATTGGAAGATCAAGTTCCAGTGCTTCATAGCACTGGATAATAATAATAAAGGACAACTTGATACATTTCCTGACAAGCACCACAAATCTTCTCTGCAGGTCCATGCCACAAGAGCCAGTTGTATTCAGAGGATGCTGAGCCACTACAGAACCAGCTTAGATACTGTTTAGGTCTCACAGATAATCAAAGGCTGCAACCCGAACACGCTAATTGCAGCATGGTTTCCATTGTGTGTGTGATCAAATATGCATCAAGCTCCTCTCCTAATGGGTAGCTGTTGTAGACAGGGCACCTTGCAGGACTAAAGCTGCATCCACTGGCAGCTGTTTGGAATCATTGAATCATAGAATCAGTCAGGGTTGGAAGGGACCACAAGGATCAGTTAGTTCCAACCCCCCTGCCATAGGCAGGGACACCCTACCCTAGAGCAGGCTGCCCACAGCCTCTCTCTGCCAACAACTTCCTCCTAACATCCAGCCTAGACCTCTCCTGGCACAACTTGAGGCTGTGTCCCCTTGTTCTGTTGCTGCTTGCCTGGCAGCAGAGCCCAACCCCACCTGGCTACANCTGTAGTGCTGCTTGGGGTTGTTGTGCAATTTTGATTGCATAAGATTGTTTTTGAGAATGAGAGCCTTCATATCAGCCCCAGCTCTTCTTCCTTTCACAGCCTGATCCATATTCTTTACTCAGTCTGTTACAGGCTCTCATAAATCCCTTTTGAAATTCAATGCAAGCTACTCTTTTTTTTTCATTAAGCCTTTTAATTCCAGTCTGGGTTCTGTATTCTCCAAGGCAAGCAAATGCATGAACTGAGCTGTGTATCTCCTGGGTGCTAATTACTCTAACACAACCTAAAGTGATCACCACAGCAATAATTCTAGTCTATGATCTGACCCCAAGTTACTATTTTCTTATGCACATCTTTATCTTGCTGCGTAAGGAGGTTGTAGCCAGATGGGGTTGGTCTCTTCTCCCAGGCAAACAGCAAGACAACAAGGGGACACAGTTTCAAGTTGTGCCTGGGAAGGTATAGGCTGGATTCTATCTTGAGGAGCTGCTCCACAGTCTCAAGTTGTACAAGGGGAGGTATAGGCTGGATTCTATCTTGAGGAGCTGCTCCACAGTCTCAAGTTGTGCCAGGGGAGGTATAGGCTGGATTCTATCTTGAGGAGCTAATCCACAGTCTCAAGTTGTACAAGGGGAGGTATAGGCTGGATTCTATCTTGAGGAGCTGCTCCACAGTCTCAAGTTGTACAAGGGGAGGTATAGGCTGGATTCTATCTTGAGGAGCTGCTCCACAGTCTCAAGTTGTGCCAGGGGAGGTATAGGCTGGATTCTATCTTGAGGGGCTGCTCCACAGTCTCAAGGTGTGCGCGGGGAGNTCTCCTGGGTGCTAATTACTCTAACACAACCTAAAGTGATCACCACAGCAATAATTCTAGTCTATGATCTGACCCCAAGTTACTATTTTCTTATGCACATCTTTATCTTGCTGCGTAAGGAGGTTGTAGCCAGATGGGGTTGGTCTCTTCTCCCAGGCAAACAGCAAGACAACAAGGGGACACAGTTTCAAGTTGTGCCAGGGGAGGTATAGGCTGGATTCTATCTTGAGGAGCTGCTCCACAGTCTCAAGTTGTACAAGGGGAGGTATAGGCTGGATTCTATCTTGAGGAGCTAATCCACAGTCTCAAGTTGTGCCAGATGAGGTATAGGCTGGATTCTATCTTGAGGATAGAATGATAGAATGGTAGATGAGGATAGAATGGAAGATAGATCTTGAGGATAAAATAAGGATAGATGATAGGCACAAGCATTTTGTATTCTTTTTATTCTGTGATATTAGGAGGAAGTTGTTGTCAGAGAGAGTGATTGGCATTGGAATGGGCTGCCCAGGGAGGTGGTGGAGTCACTGTCCCTGGAGGTGTTGAAGCAAAGCCTGGCTGGGGCACTTAGTGCCATGGTCTGGTTGATTGGATAGGGCTGGGTGCTAGGTTGGCCTGGATGAACTTGGAGGTCTCTTCCAACCTGGCTGATTCTGTGATTCTAAGGTGATGATGAGATTGCTTCTTTTGAATAAACATGGCAAAAGTCACCAAGTATGTTTTAAAGTGCAGAGAAACCTAATTATTGGGGCAACAGAACGTGTTAGAGAGCAAAAGAGTGTGTGTGTGTGTGTGTGCGTGTGTGTGTGCACCTTGACCCATACAGTAATCCTGCAGGATTCAGTGTGCTTCTAATCACAAAAGGAATTGGTCAGAGTGGACAGGGAGAGTGGTTAACTACAGTTTCATTGAAACATAGAATCAAGCAGGTTGGAAGAGACCTCCAAGATCATCCAGTCCAACCTAGCACCCAGCCCTAGACAATCAACCAAACCATGGCACTAAGTGCCCCAGCCAGGCTTTGCTTGGACACTTCCAGGCACAGCGACTCCACCACCTCCCTGGGCAGCCCATTCCAATGCCAATCACTCTCTCTGACAACAACTTCCTCCTAACATCCAGCCTAGACCTGCCCTGGCACAACTTGAGGCTCTGTCCCCTTCTTCTGTTGCTGCTTGCCTGGCAGAAGAGCCCAACCCCACCTGGCTACAGCCTCCCTTCAGGTAGCTGCAGACAGCAATGAGCTCTGCCCTGAGCCTCCTCTTCTGCAGGCTGCACACCCCCAGCTCCCTCAGCCTCTCCTCACAGGGCTGTGCTCCAGGCCCCTCCCCAGCCTTGATGCCCTTCTCTGGACACCTTCCAGCACCTCAACATCTCTCTTGAATTGAGGAGCCCAGAACTAGACACAGCACTCCAGGTGTGGCCTGAGCAGTGCTGAGCACAGGGGCAGAAGAACCTCCCTTGTCCTGCTGGCCACACTGCTCCTGAGCCAGCCCAGGATGCCATTGGCTCTCATGGCCACCTGGGCACTGAAGCCTCATCTTCAGCTACTCTCTACCAGCACCCCAAGGTCCATCTCTGTCTGGCTACTCTCACCCACACTGTCCTCACCCTGTAGTGCTGCTTGGGATTGTTGTGCAGAACCCTGCACTTGGCCTTGTTCAATCTCATCCCATTGGCCTCTGCCCACCCATCCAGGCTGTCAGGGTCCCTCTGCAAGGCTCTCCTAGCCTCCAACAGATCCACACCTGCTATTTGGTCTTGGCAAAGTAAAATGTCTTCTGTTTGCACTTCAGAAATGCAATCAAGTCATGATCACTTCTTCTTTGGATAATACCTTTTTTTTTCCTTGTGATCAATTTACTCTCTTATCACACAGATGAGCTCTAATATGGAATTATCTGTGTTGGATGCATCATTTCTGAGTTGAGATTTTTGTCATCCATAGTTTCTTAGCAATTGCAAGGACAATTTAACTCTGGCAGCATGAGGTCTCTCTGCATAAATCACAGATTGGAGTCTTCTTTCCCCCTTTGTGCTTCATATATTGGTGTTCAAGGAGCTGCTGGTACTGATTTGCTCTGTGATTTGGTTCTCTTATTCTCTGGGGGGAGAGGATGCATCTTTTCCTTACTGTCTTTGAAAGAGGCTGATCTGAGATGGCTTTTAAGACTTTTTTTCCCCCCTCCCTTTTCATTCTTTTAGCCTTGTTGTCAAATTCCAGACACTTAATTACTTTTACATGGTACCCTGCCAGACCTCACCAACTGCCTACACCAATCTCTGCATCACTCCCAGAAGACACTCACCCACCTCCCTCCCCAAACTGAGTATTGTTGACCTCCTGACTGCTGGTACTTTCCAGCAGTCAGATGAAACTGCCCTGCAAACCATGCCTTGTCTCCTTTGGGCTATTAGTTGTCCATCCCTGATGAATTCCTGTGCTGTTCCTGAAACAAGGAGGTTCTTGTTCTTTAGATACCTGCAGAGTTTTAATTAAGCTGCTCTGAGAGCAGAGAAATCTGACTCTGCACAGGCTGCATACTTCTCTTTGTGGAGACACACTTCTGCCTCTCTGAAAGAAAGAGAGCTGGGGGTGCTGGTAGAGAG
>WAAF01008526.1:0-71894 GCA_013400475.1 Tricholaema leucomelas
CTGCACTCATAGTCTTGCTGAGATGTATAAGTGAACTGGAATTGGAATATGACCCAGTTATTACCTGTGAATATTTTAGGTCACTTTTGTTTGATGAAAGTAAATTTGAAAAGCAAGCTTTGAGGGGAAAAATATCTAAAATGAAAAGCTTTATATATGAACTACTGCTTATTCTGAAAGTGTTAGCTCCTTCGGGCTCATTACGCTTTCTAGTATAGAACTCCACAAAGTAGTGCATCTAGATCTGGATTGGTGTGCTAGTTTGAGCCTAGCTGGGATATTTTGGTGAGAGGAATTAGATGATAGGCTGTGAAAAGGAAAGGATACTGATGTCTGCTGCACTCATAGGCTTGCTGAGATGTATAAGAACCAGAACACAAACATAGATAACAAAGTTTGCTCTCTGCCTTTGGGGCTGCGTTTCTCTCTCTCTAATCTGCCACCTATGTAACTAATCCTTCTGCTTTCTAACGCCCCTGGCCAATCCTCCAAACTCACCTTGAGTGTAAGACAAAGTCTGGGATAAGGTAGAGTAGTGAAAAGAAGGTGGAAGGGTGGTTGGGAGCCCCTCCTGGGGTTTCTGGTTTCTGGGAGGGCTGTTGTGTCTCTGTATTACTTTTTAACTTCTCTATTTCTGTCTATAGCTGTATCTGTTGTTAATACCTGCTTGGATATTGTGCTCTAAATATAAAGTTTCATTCTTCAATTTCCAGCTTGGCTGAGTCTAATCTGGGTGATTTTTCTTAAGTGTAGGGGCGTGGGTAACATCCAAATCACTACATTTTATTAATCAATGTGAATCAAAGTGAGGTTTAAATTTAAAGCACATACTAAATAGCATTGAATATACAGAATACCGTTTCATAAGCAAACAATAAAGTAAATAGATAGTACATTTTCCTCTTGTTTTTAGAACAAAATAAGCTGTGAAGTGAGCAAAATTCTGTGAAATTTGATGTGATTATTCTTGCTGAAAACTAGATTTGGCCCGTAATGTTGCAATCTCTCTGAGATTTCCTCCCAATGTGGGTTTAGTACAACAAGGCTTTAAATCATAAACTTATTCACTCTAAGAGACTATAAAATAGAGTAATCAATTTTTGTTTTTTTATGTATTTGGTTATTTACAGCTTCATTGTCCAGCTAGGGGATATACAGCACTGATATACCACCACTGACTTCANTAGATTACAGGCTGTGAAAAGGAAACAGTGATGATGTCTGCTGCTCTCATAGGCTTGCTGAGATGTGTAAGAACAAGAACATAAACATAGGTAACAGAGTTTGCTCTCTGGGCTTTGTGGGCTGCACCTCTCTCTCTAACCTAACCTGACATCTGTGTGACTAATCCATCTGCTTCCTAACTCTGCCTGGCCGACCCTCCAAACTACCTTGAGCACAAGACAAAGTCTTGGGTAAGGTAGAGGGGTGGGAAGAAGGTGGAAGGGTGGTTGAAAGCCCCTCCTGGGGACTCAGGTTTCTGCGAGGGCTGTTGTGTTTCTGTATTACCTTTTAACTTGTCTATTTCTGTCTATAGCTGTATTTATTGTAAATACCTGCTTGTACATTGTGCTAAGCTGTAAATATAAAGCTTCAATTTCCAGAGCTGCCGATTCTAGTCTGGGTGATTTCCAAATCGTGGGGGGGTGGGAACACCCAAACCATCACACCATGAGAAAATACTTTCTGGGTGGAAAGGAAGATGTCCTAAAACAAAAATATTCGTGTAGAACAAGGCCAGACAAGACCACAGTAGAGAGTTTACCTGAAGTAGATGTTGCAGTAAGTCTGTTTTGTTTCACTTGACAGTTGATTTGGCCTTTTGAGATGAAGGGGTGGAGGTGCACTTGTGATACCAGGACTTGTAAAATCGTTCCAAGCACGCTTTCTCTTCACACAACTGTCCCGGGTTAGGTTGGATCCCTCCCCCAGTAGAATCAACTCACTACAACACAGATTTTTTTTCTTTTTTTTTGAAAGTCAGGGAAAAAGGGAATTGTGTTTCTTGTAGTTTAAATATGACAGTATAAGGACAAATAAACTACTAGAGAAATATATTAGCGAATATGGGGAAGGTGTCAAGCGGTGGCAAAGCAGCAAAAGCAGCAGCAGCCAAGACAGCAGTGGGGGAAGATAGCAGCAGGGGCAGCTGAATCGTAGAATCACAGAACTTCTTAGAACAGAAAAGCCCTTCAAGCTCATCGATTCCAATCATTAGTTTCACACTGACTGTGGCCATTCTGCCACAATGCCCTGGTTCAGTAATGGCAGCACGTGGTCATCAGCATGCAAACACCAATGTGATGGACAGCAAAATGGCATTTATTAACACGTAGCATGGGATTATATAGGATAGGTAGCAACATCACTTCCGTCTGCTTGCATCACAGACAGGAAGCTAAGTATAACAAAGGAATCATAGAGAGATCATAGAGAGCACAGAGAGAAGCCCTATCTTTCCGTGACAGCACGCCATCTTCCGGTCGCCAGACCCTAACTGCAACAACTGACAAGTGTCCTTGACTAAACCAAATCCCTCAGCACAATATCTAATCACTAGGAATTGCTATGCTTGGAAAGGACGACCAGGAGCATTCAGTCCAACTTTCATCCCAGCAGCCTTCATCACTAGACCATAGCCTCAAGTGCCACATCCACTCTCCTTTTAAACACCTCCAGGGATGGCGACTCCACCACCTCCCTGGGCAGCCTGTTCCAGTGCCTGACCACCCGCTCAGTAAGGAACTTCCTCCCAATATCCAACTTAAACCTCCCCTGAAACAACTTGAGGCCATTTCCTCTTGTCCTACCATTAGTAATCTGGGAGAAGAAACCAGCTCCAGCCTCACTACAGCCTCCTTTTAGGTAGTTGTAGAGGGCAATAAGGTCCTCTCTCAGCCTCTTCTTCTCCAGAATAAACAACCTCATCTCCCTCAGCCGCTCCTCATAGGTCATGTTTGCCAGACCACCCTCCAGCCTCATCGCCCTTCTCTGCACCTGCTCCAGCACCTCAATGTCCCTCCTATACTGTGGTGACCAAAAGTGGACATAGTACTTGAGGTGTGTTCTCACGAGTGCTGAGTACAGGGGCATGAGCAGCTCCCTGCTCCTACTGCTCACACCATTTCTGATACAAAATGAAGCAGCAGGAGCAGCAAGGGGAAGGTCCAAGCTGTACTTCCAGACATAAAGCTCTTGATGCTTCAACAAAACGATACTAACTTATCCATTGTTACCATTCTATGTCCTGTCCCTAGAACGTTCACCTCTCCCCTCAGAGCTTCTACTTCTAAGTTTCTCTATTCTGATTATTTTTATGTCTGAGCTAGAAATCTAGCCCAAACATCCACACATCACACAACAGAGTTGTTATCATAAAGTAAATTATTACTGAAACACATTCTAATGCTACTAAATGAGTAAATATTGAAAATACCAAGAAGACTTTTCAGATCCAGATTGTGCTTTGAAATTTAATTTCTCATTAGAGAAGAAACCCCTTCTGCTAATTTTATTTTGGTTTACAATATATACAAGTTGGGAACAGCTGTTTGCCTTTTTAGATGATGCTCTGGAAAATATCTTAAACACTTTTAAGCCAAATTCTGGAAAATTTCACATTAAATGACACAAAATGACACTCCCTTCACCAGTAAGACAAGGGAGGTTATTCTTCCCCTGTACTCAACACTGGTCAGGCCACACCTTGAGTGCTGTGTCCAGTTCTGGGCCTCTCAATTTAAGAGAGATGTTGATGTGCTGGAATGTGTCAAGAGAGGGGCAATGAAGCTGTTGAGGAGCCTGGAACACAAGGCCCTCTGAGGAGAGGCCGAGGGAAATGGGGACGTGCAGGCTGGAGAAGGGGAGGATCAGTGCTGACCTCATTGCTATCTACAACTATCTGAAGGGAGGCTGTAGCCAGGTGGAGTTGGTCTCTTCTGCCAGGCAACCAGTAACAGAACAAGGGGACACAGTCTCAAGTTGTGCTGGGGGAGGTCTAGGCTGGATGCTAGGAGGACGTTGTTGGCAGAGAGAGTGATTGGCATTGGAATGGGCTGCCCAGGGAGGTGGTGGAGTTGCCAACCCTGGAGGTGTTCAAGCAATTCTTGGCTGAGGCACTTAGTGCCATGGTCTAGTTGATTGGACTGGGCTGGATGATAGGTTGGACTGGCTGATCTTGGAGGTCTCTTCCAACCTGGTTGATTCTATGATTCTATGAAAACAGAAATGTCCTTTTTTCCACATGATGTGACTGGGCGCTAGGAAACGATGCTAAAATGCATGGTTACCCTTGGACGAATAGAGCAAAGCAAAGAAAAATGAGGGTGAAAAAATACAAGGCAGTTTCTCTTCACTTTTAACTTTTGGCTCTTTAAGGTTGATCTTTGACTTGTGAAGCAGTTAATAACCTAGCTTAACTGAATGTCAGTGCTCTGCTCGTAGAAAGAGTACATTTTACTCTCCTCTTAACTTTAAAGTAGTTCTCCAAGTAATATTCAACAGTATCTGTTTGTATGAAACTTGTTTCTAATTTGTGGGTGTAAATCACTGCACCCAAGTAGAGGAATTATTTATACTCAGAAGAGTTGAACATTGTTCAAGATGCTGTGTATTATCTCCCCCATCTCCAGTCATCATTCCTGCAGATCATCACATCTGCATCACAACTCATGGCGCAGGCAGAGGCAGATATTTGGGCTATACTGCCTCAAATGATACTAGGTTTCTATGCTGAAGCAATCTAATCAGGGTCTATATTTGTGTCCTAGATCACAAATTCAGCACAGGATGGGCAGATGTAGCCTACGTGACCACCTGTAATAGATTTAATCACTTCAATAGGGCAGCTACATCAGTCCTAAGCTAAGCAAATGAATCTTTTCCTCCAAGTGATTGTTTCTTATTATTAGCAAACAGAGATTAGGTGAGTGCATCCTCAGCAAGTTTGCAGACCACACCAAGCTGTGTGGTGCAGAAGACAGGCTGGAAGAAAGTGATGCCATCCAGAGAGATCCTGATAGGCTGGAGAGGTTGGCACAAGCCAAGCTAATGAAGTTCAACAAGACCAAGGGCAAAGTCCTGCGTCTGGGCCAAGGCAATCCCAAGAACAAATAGAGGCTGGGCAGTGAGTGGCTGGAGAGCAGCCATAAGGAGAAGGACTTGGGGGTGCTGGTGGATGAGAAGCTCAACATGAGCCAGAAGTGTGCACTTGCAGCCCAGAAAGCCAATCAGAGCCTGGGCTGCATCAGGAGAAGTGTGGTCAGCAGGGCAAGGGAGGTGATTCTCCCCCTCTACTCAGCTCTGCTGAGACCCCACCTGGAGTACTGCATCCAGTTTTGGAGCTCCCATTACAAAAGGGATGTGGAGATGCTGGAGCGTGTCCAGAGAAGGGCCACTGGGATGATCAGAGGACTGGAGCAGCTCTGCTATGAGGACAGACTGAAAAGAGTTGGGGCTGTGCAGTCTGGAGAAGAGGAGGCTTCCAGGTGACCTTCTTGTGACTTTCCAGGATCTGAAAGGGGCCTACAAAAAAGCTGAGGAGGGACTTTTTAGGCTCTCAGGGAGTGACAGGACTAGGGGGAATGGAGCAAAGCTGGAGATGGGGAGATTCAGAGTGGAGATTCAGAGGAGGTTGTTGAGCATGAGAGTGAGCTGCACACAAAACAATGCCAGATCCTTGCAGACTCAGGTAGATTTTATGGCAGTTCTATTTAGCAGTCATTTCCAGTCCTTTTGTGTTTAGAAATGCACTGTAAGTCTTTATTAATCTGTTGCTCTCTTATTAGTTTCTTTTTTTATCACTAAGAGTACAAACTCCTAGGGCTTTATGGTTAAATATTGCTGTCAGTTTATTTAGGGAAATCCTGGGATAATGTTAATCTAATTTATAACTGTAAACTACAGCAGAGATAATAATGTGGAGAATTTCATAGGCATAGGCCAGTGAAAAGTAAATACTGGAAAGAGAACTGGAGCTAGCAAAGACCATTTTAAGAGTTATTTTCACCCCTGTACTTTGTTCACAGGCTCACAGAATGTTTGGGGTTGGAAGGGACCCAAGGAGATCATCTGCCCCTTGCCATAGCAGGACAATACTATCTAACACAGAGCACAGAGGAACACATCCAGACAGGCCTTGAAAGGCTTCAGAGAAGGAGACTCCACAACCTCTCTGGGGAGCCTGTTCCAGTGTTCTGTGAACCTTACAGTAAAGAAGTTCCTCCTTGTGTTGAGGCAGAACCTCTTATGCTGCAATTTACACCCATTGCTCCTTGTCCTATCCTAGGGAGCAAGTGAGCAGAACCTGTCCCCCTGCTTCCTGGCCAGCCCTCAGATACTTATAAACATTTATCAAATCCCCTCTAAGTCTTCTCTTCTCCAGACTAAAAAGCCCCAGGTCTCTCAGCCCCTCCTCATCAGCCATGCCCTCCTGTACCCTAATCATACTCATGGCCCTCCGCTGGATTCTCTCCAGCAGATCCCTGTCCCTCTTCAACTAGGGAGCCCAAAACTGAATGAAGAATTCAAGATGGGTTCTCAGCAGGGCAGAGCAGTTCTTGGAGGTCTCTTCCAACCTGGTTGATTCTGTGATTCAATGATACATTTCATAGAAATGGTTTTAAATAAAACCATAGTTGCTGTTTTACTTGAACAATAGTTTGGTATAAAATATTGTTGCTTGTAGATTTTAATATGTCATCACTGCATTTGGCAAGTATTTATGTGAATGTATGTTTTTTACACTTTCTTGAAGTAGCTGTGAAGTTTTTTTTGTTAAAGGACTTCCTTTGCTCATTGTTTAAAATGAGTTCCTTTGTACCAGATGCCTGGTGTAATCTATGTTAATGTTAATTAACAATATTTGAAGCAAATCATGATAAATAGATGCCCCCCCAAACATTATGCATCTAGTTGTCTAAGTAATCTGATGAGTAACGGATCAAATTAGCACAAGCTTTGCCAGTGTTGAGACATAGGTCTTTATTAGAAAAAGTATACATCATTCCAGCTGTGATATTTCTTATGCTCATTATTTCGATGAAACCTGAACTAAAAAAAATGGCTCTGAATAAATTTACTGCCTTTGGAAAACCTCATTTATCTCTGATCCTGGAGGGTAAGCTTTATTTCTTCTCTTGAAAATACAAGAGTAAAAGAACTCCACGTTCTAATAAGAATGCAAAGTGCTGCTTTATACTAACCCTTCCTTAAAAGGCCTTCATGTTTCGTAACGACAGTAAAATCAGCTTTTAGCATCTATGTGTAAAATACATAGAAGTCTGGTTTTGAATGGCTTTAGCAGCATAACCATGCCATGAAGCTAAATTTTGACATGCTTTGCTTTTGACCTCCCTGACTGATGGACAAAGGGAAGGTATAGATATATATTGGTGTTGTGTCAGTAATGTGTTTTATAGCAATTAAATAAATATTAGATGAATTCTTACCACCTTTTGTCTAGCTATATGGGGCTCAGCTGTGTTGCTTCTAACCCTAACTACATCACTTCAAATTACCAGTAAATTAACAGAGTAACACTTTCAACCTTAGAGCAGATTTGATCCAAATAGTCTTTAAATGCCATTTCTGTTCCTATTAACCTAAAGATCGGCACAGCAGATATTTTCGTAAGGCTGCCCGGCAATACAGGGCATTAATGGCTAGGTTGTGACAGCACTTTTCATGATGATTTATGATTCAGTGTTTAACTTGATTACTCCACTGCTGACTCTGAATACTATTTCAATTAGTGCACAGAAGGTCACATCACAAATATTCCTCTATAATCTATTCCTATTAACACTAATACACAGAGTAACCAAATCTTTTCACCCTTGTTGATTCAAACCATCCACAGCACTAAGTGCAGGCTTGTTTACCAGTTTACTGCTCTGGACACATCCGAAATGGTAATTTTCAGTCCTTTGAGTATCATTAATAGCTGTACCATGACAGAGTGAATAAAGCGTCCCTCTGCTGCTGTGTGTGCTCTAATGGTTATCAAAGGCTCAAGCATTTTAAACAGAAGGTAGACTCCCATTTAAATCATTTTGCAACTAATCATGAAGGTCAAAGTAACAAGAAGAGATAGTTAAGAAACATAACAGGAAAAGTAAGTAAAATCCAAGATGATGTATAAAGTTAAAACATTGAGCTAGGAGGCTCAGTAAAGCTGGGATTTGGGAACCATGTTTTGGCCTGAGGGGTATCCAGCACATTCCTGCATACAGCTGTGCTGTTTATGGGCAGTCAATGAAGACCGATTTAAGCTTGAAAAGTTTAAAAGAGAAAGATAAGAAAGCCAGTCAGCTCAGCCTCAAACCTTGACTCTGCTGGCTCTGCTCCTACCTGCTTTCTGCCTAACTCTGAAGAGTCTCAAAACCGTGTTGTGGTGCCTCAGACTTCAGTAGGCAAGGACTGCTCGCACTGCAGGTCTGGTTCTGACTGCTCGTTTCGGAGCTCTTGCTCAAAGGGCCTTTTATGCATTTAATAAAAGACAATCTCGTGTTAACATAAAGTGGGCTTAGAGACTCTGACATGAGTAACATCCAGATCTATCTTTTCAGGACTTTCCAAAACACAAGTATCACTAATGTTCTCCACAAGCTCTTTTTCTTGGTGAAAAGTTTTTTCAAGGTCTGGGCATAGAAAATGCTTTGAATTGGCTGATTTTAGTGGATGCGACTGCATTAATGTTTCAATTCAGATATGTACACTTTCAATGTGCCTACAGCACCTACAGGATGGCCAAGGGATCAGGCCAGGCAACATGGGTTTAGGAAGGGCAAGTCCTGCCTGACCAACCTGATCTCCTTTTATGATCAGGTTACCTGCCTGGTGAATGTGGGGCAGGCTGTGGATGTAGTCTACCTGGACTGCAGCAAAGCCTTTGACACCGACTGCCACAACAAGCTCCTGGCACAGCTGGCAGCTTGTGGCTTGGACAGATTCACTCTGATATGGGTCAAGAACTGGCTGGAAGGCCTGGACCAGATAGTGGTGGTGAATGGTGCCACATCCAGTTGGCAGCTGTCACTAATGGTGTGCCCCAGGGATCAGTGCTGGGCTCAGTCTCATTCAATATCTTTATTGATGATCTGGGCCAGGGGATTGCATCAGTAAGTTTGCAGATAACACCAAGCTAGGAGCAGGTGTGGATATGTTGGAAGGTAGGAGAACCCTGCAGAGGGACCTGGACAGGTTGGATGGGTGGGCAGAGGCCAATGGAATGGGACTGAACAAGGCCAAATGCAGGGTTCTACACTTTGGCCACAACAACCCCAAGCAGCACCACAGGCTGCGGACAGAGTGACTGGAGAGCAGCCAGGAAGAGAGGGACCTGGGGGTGCTGGTAGAGAGTAGCTGAACCTGAGCCAGCAGTGTGCCCAGTTGGCCAAGAGAGCCAAAGGCATCCTGGCCTGGATCAGGAAGAGTGTGGCCAGTAGGACAAGGGAGGTTATTCTGCCCCTGTACTCAGCACTGATCAGGCCACATCTTGAGTGCTTTGTCCAGTTCTGAGCCTCTCAATTTAAAAGAGATGTTGATGTGCTGGAATGTGTCAAGAGAGGGGCAATGAAGCTGTTGAGGAGCCTGGAACACAAGGCCCTCTGAGGAGAGGCTGAGGGAGCTGGGGTTGTTTAGCCTGCAGAAGAGGAGGCTCAGGGCAGATCTCATTGCTGTCTACAACTACCTGAAGGGAGGCAGTAGCCAGGTGGGGTTGGTCTCTTCTGCCAGGCAACCAGTAACAGAACAAGGGGACACAGTCTCAAGTTGTGCTGGGGGAGGTCTAGGCTGGATGTTAGGAGGAAGTTCTTGCCAGCGAGAGTGATTGGCATTGGAATGGGCTGCCCAGGGAGGTGGTGGAGTCACTATCCCTGGAGGTGTTCAAGCAAAGCCTGGCTGAGGCACTTAGTGTCATGGTCTAGTTGACTGAACAAGGCTGGGTGCTAGGTTGGACTGGCTGATCTTGGAGGTGTCTTCCAACCTGGTTGATTTTATGATTCTATGAATGTCGAGATCTAAATCGTTCTCACTTTCCATGTTGCAGCTGGTACTTAGAGTGCACAAACTGGATTCCCTTTCAGATGAAAGAAGCACAAGAATGTGAGCTAGAAGCCATCAAATGAACTCCAGCTGCTAATTTATATTCATCTTGTGGCCCAGGTTAGAACAAATCCAGGTTACAACAAATCCAAAGTTAAATCTGCCTCCCCCAGCATTTCTGTATCCGTCAGTTTTTTATCATCGTCACTTTTGCTCTGAAGACATTGTGTGCAGGACAAAACAAGGCTGTCATTAGCCACTAAAAATCCAAATAGATAACCTGAAGTCATGTAATTAATACTTTGATTTGTTATCAATGTATATTCCTGGACGGTAATGAGTGTTTAGAAATGAAATCAAATCACTTCATTATGACATTGTTTTGCATGGTTTTATGGCCAAGTCGTTTGTTTTGGTTTATTTTATTTTGGTTTTCCCCAAATGTTCCATTCACAGCCAGCTTACACAGGTTTGTTGTTAATTTGCACACAGATGTCACTCTCTGCAGGACATAAAAACAAAGCAGAGATAGCCAGCAGTACTATTTGTTGTAGCATCATACTTACAGAAGCAGCCTGGCTTTCATCTGTGTTTTTCATAAAACAAAAGCAAGCTCTCCAGACAGAAACTGTTTAAGAAAAGAGTGGATGAGGCACTTAGTGCCATGGTCTAGTTGACTGCATAGGGCTGGGTGATAGGTGGGACTGGATGATCTTGGAGGTCTTTTTCAACCTGGTTGATTCTATGATTCTATGATTAGATATTTTGCTGTTCACATATGTTTATGTAGGTATCTATTAATTTGCTGTAGCACACTTTCTCTGTTGAGAATCTGCTGAAAATTGAGGGACTGCTATTGTTTCTATTCTCACTGTTCCAAAATATGCCCAGCTACAGTTTTGGATATTTTCTTCAGGGTAAGAAAATGCTGAGTTTTCTTTTCCAAGTTTTATCAGTCTTTTCATCCAGCAAATGTTCTAAAATGAACCATGATGGCAACCTTTTTTCTCAGGATCTGGACTAGTCATTTACATGACAGTTGTCAGAAAAGAGTCTGTTCTCAAAAATTCCTACCTGGGAATAGATGTGTACTAGTGACTTGTGGACAGAGGATTGGAACAGTCATCTGCTGTCATATCATAGAATCATAGAATCAACCAGGTTGGAAGAGACCTCCACTGAGTGCCTCATCCAGGCTTTTTTTGAACACCTCCAACTACTTGCAGTATCTTGCAGTAATCTTCAGGAGCTAATTTTTCTGTGACCCACTTTTTGTAGGTAATTTTTCTTTCTGTTGTTTTGTTGTTTTTTTTGGTTGGTTGGGCTTTTTTTCTAATTTAGGGAGTATCTTAGCTAAGATTATATTTTACTAAAGCTTGTCATACTTGCTTCATTACTACAACCTGGAAATGGCAGGAAGGATAAAAATTTGGTTTGGAAATGGGTGACTTTCCCAAATATGATCTATTCACTGTATTTAACTTTTAAACAAAGAATCACACTATTTTTAGTTATCAGGCTTGTAATGAGAAGTAAATAAATGCACAAACCAGCAAACAATAACAAACTTCTTTTGACAATACGAAAATCATCTCTGCCAACACTTTGATAGTGTCCTAGGGACATGCAGAGATGGAATTAAAAGGAAAGCTCTTCTATCAGCTCCTTTTCGTTTGTGTATTGTTTGTCACTGCATCTGTTTATTAGCCTGGAGATAATGTGACAGTTGACTCCAGCAGTAACACACCACTCATTAGTAAGCTTGACAGGGAGGTGCCAGCAGCTACTTGAGATTGTATTTTATCAATCTTCATGGCTCATTTGGGAGGCTTGCTACACTGTGATCTACTCCCTGCACTCACTGGGACAGGAGCAAGCAACCACGGGTACTTCGAATAATGGGGACCCTGAAGAAGTTCTAAGTGAGATAATCTTGTTTTAGTCAAATGATGGAGCACTGACCTAAAATTTCTGCCACTTCTACCTTACAAAATTTGACGTTGAATCTAGGAGACTTGTATAGGGTTTTAACTGTTTTAATGCTTCTATACCCCTTAGGATAGTTATCTGCAGAATTCACTCTGAAAGAAATACTTTTAAAAAGGGTACAAATATCAGTGCCACTATTAAAACTGTGGCATCAATCAAATGAAGCAGTGACAAAACTTCACTTATTTCCACGTTGGCTGTCCCATGACTTTTCCCACGATATTTTTGATATATTGTGATAATGCCAGGTGGGGGTTGGTCTCTTTCTGCCAGGCAACCAGCAACAGAACAAGGAGGCACAGCCTCAAGTTGTGCTGGGGTAGGTCTAGGTTGGATGTTAGGAGGAAGTTCTTGCCAGAGAGAGTGATTGGCATTGGAATGGGCTGCCCAGGGAGGTGGTGGAGTTGCTGTCCTTGGAGGTGTTCAAGAAAAGCCTGGATAGGGCACTTAGTGCCATGGTCTCGTTGACTGACTGGAGCTGGGTGATAGGTTGGACTGGATGACCTTGAATGTCTCTTCCAACCTGCTTGATTCTATGATATTCTCTACTTTGATACTTGATCCAAATTGGATTAGTATGTGAGTCTAAATTTGCCTTATTGTGAGAATACAAATCACCATTTCCATCATATAAAATGTGGACTGAATTTGACATCAGCCTTGTGGACTGATGAGAATTTGATGGAGCAGAGTTTAAACAGGAGGCAAGGAGTCAGCAGAACAGCAGAAACCTTCAATTTTCAAAGGAAAAAGAGATGGTCAGGGAGGTGGTGGAGCTGCTGTCCCTGGAGGTGTTCAAAAAAAGCCTGAATGAGGCACTCAGTGCCATAGTCTAGTTGCTGGATAGAGCTGGGTGCTAGGTTGGACTGGATGTTCTTGGAGGTCTCTTCCAACCTGGTTGATTCTGTGATTCTATGATTCTATGAATTCTGAAGTAATGTGACGCTTCCTTTTTAATTTTGAGATACACGTGACTTGTAGGACTCTGTTTCATCACAGTGATGCCAATCTCCAAATGAAAAGATTTTGAATATTCATTCCACAGATATTAAACTGCAGTAAATAATATATGAGATAAAGCAGAAAGAGAAAATCAGTGGTTCTTCTTTCCTCTCTGTAGGTCGAGTTTTCAGAGGCATTAGGAACATGTTTTCAGTGCCTCTGGAAAAAGGCAGTGACACATCCATAAAATACACCCCAACTGAGATTCTAGTTTATTTATACTCTTCAAGAACTACTACTTGAGGTTAAAAAAAACCCTTAACTATGACAAGATTTATGATAAAATCATGACACTTTGCAAAATTGGTGCCTCTTGTGTGTACTGGTGAAATACTACAAGTTGATGCAGTTTTCTACTCTGTATGTTGGTAATGTCCCCTAGATTACCAGCCAGGGAAACAGAGTGTCAGCTTTTGTCATGCAAGAAGAAATGTTTTAATCTATTTAGGAAGTAGTTGCAGTATGAATTACTGAGAGACCATATGTCCTCTGAAACACATGTCAAATTCATCTTGCCTGAAGAACAGCAAGTGAAAAACAGTTGGTTGTCTGGTCTGATACCAAGCATTATTAAAAAGAAAACCCAAAATGGATCCTTCTCCATCCTTGTTAGCAATAATTTTCATATACTTGTTAAGACTGACATTACAACAGTAAAGAATATGTATAGAGCAGTCTGACTTCATTATTACAATCCTTTTTGTGTATTGATGTCATTTTAAAGTTTATTTTTCTTCATGTTTTTGAATACTTTATCCATATCTGCAAGTTAAATATTAAAAACAAAATATATTGTGCTGCCTCTGAAAAGGCAATGTCTAATAACCAATTCCTCTAGTAAAAAAGTACCTGATCTAGGTCACAGAAGGTGGCATAACTCAGGGACTTGAGGAAGAGAAGGAGGACTCATGGGACAGCAATGTGCCCTTGTGGCCAAAAAGGCTGATGGGATCCTGGGGAGTATTGGGAAGAGTGTGTCCAGCAGATCAAGGGA
Source organism: Tricholaema leucomelas (assembly GCA_013400475.1). Lineage (NCBI taxonomy): Eukaryota > Metazoa > Chordata > Aves > Piciformes > Lybiidae > Tricholaema lacrymosa > Tricholaema leucomelas. The sequence goes on from WAAF01008526.1 coordinate 14,030, forward strand.
GGTTCTCCTCCCCCTCGGCTCTGCCCTGGTGAGACCCTATCTTGAGTACTGTGCTCAGGTTTGGGCTCCCCAGTTTAAGAGGGTGTGGCTGTTTGAGCTGATTTTCTAGCTCAGACATAGGGGAGAGGTGAACATTCCAGGGATAGGCCATAGAATGGCAACAATGGATAAGTTAATATCATTTCATTGAAGCATCAAGGGCTTTATGTCTAGAAGCACAGCTTGTTCTTCCTCCTTGCTGGCTTCTGCTGCTTGAGCTGTGCCTGCCTGCTATTTCCCCTCGCTGCTGTTTTGGATGCTGCTGCTTTTGCTGCTTTGCCCCCACTTGACCCCTTCCCCATCTCCCCTAAGGTTCTTATATTTTTTCTCTAGTAGTTTATCTCTCTTTATACTGGTATACTTACACTATAAGAAATACAATTTCATCTTTCCCTGACTTTCCAAAAAAATCTGTGTTGTGGTGAGTTTATTCTATCAGGAGAGGGATCCACCCCAACTCGGGACAGAGGGTGTGATGATTTGGGTGTTACCTGCCTCCCCCTGCCCAACTTTGCAAAATCACCCAAACTAGACTCAGCAGTTCTGGAAATTGAATGAAGCTTTATATTTACAGCTTAGCACAATGTACAAGCAGGTATTTACAACAGCTACAGCTATAGACAGAAATAGACAAGTTAAAAAGTAATACAGAAACACAACAGCCCTCCCAGAAACCAGAGTCCCCAGAAGGGGCTCCCAACCACCCTTCCACCTTCCCCCTACCCCTCAACCCTACCCAAGATCTTACCTTATGTTTAAGATAGTATGGAGGGCCAGCCAGGGTGGGGGTAGGAAGCAGGTGGATTTAGTCACACAGACGGTAGATTAGGTTGAAGAGAGAGAGATGCAGCCCAAAGCCCAGACAGAGAGCATGTGTGTTATCTATATTTATATTCTTGTTCTTATACATCTCAGCAAGCCTATGAGTGAAGTAGACATCATCATTCCTTTCCTTTCACAGCCTAGAATCTAACTCTTTTCATCAAAACATTCTAGTTAGGCTCAAAATAGCACAGAGGGACAGGGATCTGATGGAGAGAATCCAGCAGAGGGCTACAAGGATGATGAGGGGACTGGAGGGCATGGCTGATGGGAAGAGGCTGAGCGACTTGAGACTTTTTAGTCTGGAGAAGAGAAGACTGAGAGGGGATTTGATAAATGTTTATAAATATCTGAGGGCTGGCCAGGAGTGGGGGCACAGGCTCTGCTCACTTGCTCCCTAGGATAGGACAAGTAGCAGTGGGTGTAAGTTGCAGCAAAAGAGGTTCTGCCACAACACAAGGGGGAACTTCTTTACTGTAAGAGTCACAGAGCACTGGAACAGGCTCCCCAGAGAGGTTGTGGAGTCTCCTTCTCTGGAGCCTTTCAAGGCCTGTCTGGCTGTGTTCCTCTGTGATCTGTGTTAGATAGTATTGTCCTGCTCTGGCAGAGGGGTTGGACTTGATGATCTCCTTGAGTCCCTTCCAATTCCTAACATCCTGTGAGCCTGTGACTGAGGACTGCACATCATGGAGAAAAATGTGAGGCTGGATTCTCACTTGGGGATCGTGATGCATGTGAAGGGAGGAGATTTTTGACAGAAATGAACCATTTGTTCAACAATGACTGCTGAACATAGACTAATTTGAACCGTAATAAGTGTAACATCCATTATAGTGTTTAAAATCATACTTTGAACTGAAGGATCTGTGCTGGGCCCAGTCCTGTTCATTGATGATCTGGACCAGGGGATTGAGTCCAGCATCAGTAAGTTTGAGATGACACTAAGGTAGGAGCAGGTGTGGATCTTTGGAGGGTAGGAGAGCCCTGCAGAGGGACCTGGACAGGTTGGATGGGTGGGCAGAGGCTAAGAGACTAAACAAGGCCAAGTGCAGGGTTATGCACTTTGGCCACAACAACCCCAAGCAGCACTAAAGGCTGGGGACAGAGTTGCTGAGAGCAGCCAGGCAGAAAGGGACCTGGGGGTACTGGTAGAGAGTAGCTGAACATGAGACAATGGCATCCTGGCCTGGATCAGGAAGACTGTGGCCAGTAGGGCAAGGGAGGTTATTCTCCCCCTGTACTCAACACTGGTCAGACCACATCTTGAGTGCTGTGTCCAGTTCTGAGCCTCTCAATTTAAGAGAGATGTTGATGTGCTGGAATGTGTCCAGAGAAGGGCAACAAAACTGGTGAGGGGCCTGGAGCACAGCCCTGTGAAGAGAGGCTGAGGGAGCTGGGGGTGTGCAGCCTGGAGAAGAGGAGGCTCAGGGCAGAGCTCATTGCTGTCTTTAACTACTTGAAGGGAGGCTGTAGCCAGGTGGGGTTGGTCTCTTCTGCCAGGCAACCAGCAACAGAAGAAGGGGACAGAGTCTCAAGTTGTGGTGGGGAAGGTCTAGGCTGGATGTTAGGAGGAAGTTGTTGGCAGAGAGAGTGATTGGCATTGGTATGGGCTGCCCAGGGAGGTGGTGGTGTCATTGTCCCTGGAGGTGTTCAAGCAAATCCTGGCTGAGACACTTAGTTTGATTGGCCAGGGCTGGGTGCTAGGTTGGCCTGGATGATCTTGGAGGTCTCTTCCAAACTAGTTGATTCTATGATTCTACACTATTTTTCAATTGATAAATGAGCTGTTGAAACTAGTTACATATTTGTCTTGGAGATTACTTAAATATGTATAATCTGAAAGGCATTTCAGGTTTCAAAGATAGAAATCAACTCGTGAATTAGTTCTCTGAACAATATCATCATAAAAGCAGTGTTATGCCTCTAGCAGAAAACTACCAAAACAAGAAAATTCACTTCCAGGGCTGTGCTGTGCCATATGTCCTGTAATATCTAATTGCAACAGGGGCCCAAGAAAGCAAGTCATTAAACTTGCACCCTATTGTGCATAGGTATTAGAGGACATATGGTGCATTTCAAACAAAAGTGTGAAATTCCATGCATTTCTTTTATTTGTGCCAACTGTTTTTAAGATAGAAATATTCTGTTGCTATTTTGGTCTTCTAGGAAAATTGCCAAGGTTACAGCTTTTGATAAAGATTATTCCCCCTTCTCCGTTCCTTAAAATCCTGGAATTTGCAGTAGTTTCTTGCACTAAATAAGAATCCACTTTCATAAGGAGGTCTGGAATGTTTTCTTTATTCAAACATTTTTTTCACAAGGTTTTTCACTGTTAAAAGAAACTGAGATGGCATAGGATGGCTGTGGATGTAGTCTACCTGAACTGCAGCAAAGCCTTTGACACCGACTGCCACAACAAGCTCCTGGCACAGCTGGCAGCTTGTGGCTTGGACAGATTCACTCTGATATGGGTAAAGAGATGGCTGGAGGGCCAGGCCCAGAGAGTGGTGGTGAATGGTGCCACATCCAGTTGGCAGCTGTCACTAGTGGTGTGCCCCAGGGATCAGTGCTGGGCCTAGTCATGTTCAATGACTTTATTGATAATCTGGACCAGGGAATTGAGTCCAGCATCAGTATGCCTGCAGATGACACCAAGCTAGGAACAGGTGTGAATCTGTTAGAGGGTAGGAGAGTCCTGCTGAGGGACCTGGACAGTCTGGATGTGTGGGCAGAGGCCAATGGGATGAGATTGAACAAAGCCAAATGCAGGGTTCTACACTTTGGCCACAACAACCCCAAGCAGCACTACAGGCTGGGAACAGAATTGCTGAGAGCAGCCAGGCAGAGAGGGTCCTGGGGGTACTGGTAGATAGTAGCTGAAGATGAGCCAGCAGTGTGCCCAGTTGGCCAAGAGAGCCAATGGCATCCTGGCCTGGATCAGGAAGAGTGTGGCCAGTAGGACAAGGGAGGTTATTCTGCCCCTGGGCTCAGCACTGGTCAGGCCACACCTTGAGTGCTGTGTCCAGTTCTGGGCTCCTGAATTCAAGAGAGATGCTGAGATACTGGAACATGTCCAGAGAAGGTCAACAAAGCTGGTGAGGGGCCTTGAACATAGTCCTCTGAGGAGAGGCTGAGGGAGCTGGGGTTGTTTAGCCTGGAGAAGAGGAGGCTCAGGGCTGACCTCATTGATGTCTACAACTCCCTGAAGGGAGGCTGTAGCCAGGTGGGGTTGGTCTCTTCTGCCAGGCAAGCTGCAATGGAACAAGGGGGGACAGTCTCAAGTTGCACCAGACAGAGGTCTAGGCTGGATGTTAGGATGAAGTTGTTGCCAGAGAGAGTGATTGGCATTGGAATGGGCTGCCCAGGGAGGTGGTGGAGTTGCCATCCCTGGAGGTGTTCAAGAAAAGCCTGGCTGAGGCACTTAGTGCCATGGTCTATTTGACTGGACAGGGCTGGGTGCTAGGTTGGACTGGATGATCTTGGAGGTCTCTTCTAACCTAGTTGATTCTATAATTCTATGAAATGTAAACTATCTAGGAAAAAAATAACAACTAAACTGTATTTGTGATGTTGAGCATGGATCTGGCAGTCAAAGCCGCAGGAAATGTCAATGCTTGAAATCATCAGCTTGATGGGCAGAGGAAAGGAGCCTTCAAAATAGTGGTTATCTCAAAGAAAAGAAGGTAGGGCAAACAGAAGCTCTCATTTTTCTACTGTGTGAGACTGTTGGCTTAACATCTTGAGCACTGTAGGTAGTTCTGACCTCTGCACAGAACAACATTCTGGCCTCTCCATCAGAGAGTGTAGAGAATTAGGAGACAGAGTAGCTGATACATGAGGTAGGACTTGAAAGGCTTGTGCTCTTCCATTTGTAGAGAAGACTGAGAGTAATGTAGTTGAGATTCACTGTCTAGATTCTGATTTAAATTTCCCAGAGCCTCGAATGTATTTGATAGAACCAATAACAATTTATAGGATACCTTTCCCTCTTCCCCCTTCTTTTCCCAAAGAGAAGGAATTAGACAGAGAGAGAAGAAAGGTAAGCACACCCAAATAAAGAATTTCACTGCCACTTGGAAGTTGAATGAAGTTTAACAATAAATAAGAAGTATATGAGGTAGGGAAGTTACAAAGGTGTAGGGAAGGGAAAACAAAATACAAAACATGCAAATATACAACCAGATTTGATGGCAATGGGTTTTGTCTGCCTCGTGGGTGGTGATGACAACATGGTGAAACAACAAGCAGCAGGAAACAGGAATAGTGATTTCTGGTGAGCAGGAAGGCAGGAGAGAGAGAGAGAGAGCAAACAGCAAGCCCCCCTGCTTTTATGGATCGTAGACAGGAAGGGGGAGTGGGCTAACCATCACCTGGTAGTGTTCAGACCCACCCCTGGGGAGGGGTCAAGACCACCTGGGGTCAGGTTCAAGATCACTCCCCCCAGGAGGGTTAACCCTGTACATTCACAAAATCATGAAGATGGATAAAGTGCAAGTTGGTCAGTTAAATATACACATGCTTGAGCTTTCCCCTTTCAGCTCAAATATATCAGTAGTGCTGTAAGACAGAATTTCAAAGTGTGATTTAAAACTTTGTGGATGGCATCTTAAAATCCAGACTTGAGGAGTTTCCCATTACTACCTTTGTGGCTATCGTTGCTATTTTGCAGCCTTTTCCTTGATTTTTCAATTTTATTCTTATTTCTCAGTTTCAAAAAAACCTTAAGTCCAGTAGGTAAACTTGAGCTCTTCATTAAGTGTTGACTGAGTAGTCAGTGTTAAACAAAGCTAACATAAACCACTACAGTCCCTTACGGTCCAAAGTTTCAAGATGTGAACTCATCTAAGTAATGCCATAGTTGACAACGAACAAAGCACCGGTGTGATTCTCAGAAACTCATGGTACAGCAATGGTAAAGTCAGAGATAGGTAGAAACTGCTGCTATAGTCTGATACCTTGCATCTACACATTAACACCACCTAAGCAGAAGCTCCAGATGCAGTCTGATACCTTGCATCTGTGCATTAACACCACCTAAGCAGAAACTCCAGATACAGTCTGATACCTTACATCTATATATTAACACCACCTTTCTCTGATAATCCTATAATCCTAAACGTGTTACTTTCATCCCTTTCCTTTCCTTTCCTTTCCTTTCCTTTCCTTTCCTTTCCTTTCCTTTCCTTTCCTTTCCTTTCCTTTCCTTCCCTTCCCTTCCCTTCCCTTCCCTTCCCTTCCCTTCCCTTCCCTTCCCTTTCCATTTTTAAACAGCCTTATAGGCATGAATACACTTCTACTCCTTTTTATTTTAGTGGTGTCCTACAAGCAGGCTGGAAAGGGACTGTGTACAAAGACCTTTAGAGGCAGAACAGGGAGCAATGGTTTTAAATTGGAGAAGAGTAGATTTAGCTTGGGTGTCAGGAGGAAGTTCTGTATCATGAAGGTAGTAGAACACTGGAACAGGTTGCCCGGGGAGATAGTTGAGGTTCCATCCCTGGAGATATTCAAAGTCACACTCCACTGAGCTCTGGGCAACAGAATGTAAAGGAAGATGTCCCTGCTAACTGTAGGGGGGGAGGGGCTGGACTAAATGACCTTTGGAGGTCACTTACCCAAATCATTCCATTTCCCTGACCATATATTATTCTTTTATCCTAATGCATCACACCCTATAGTTTTTGTATATTACAAGAAATAATCTATTTATTTTCCATGGGATAATATCCTTAGCACAGGATCTATTATAGTGTAAAAGAGGAGGAAAATGGAAAACAATTATATTTGAGTTCTTTAAAGTACAATGCAATAAAGCAAAAATTGTGCTATTAAAGTGGACTCACTCTTGTATTAATCTCATATTTCACCCAGGTTCTGTTTTCCAGCTGCTTTTTTTTATTCTTTCCTCTTTAATGCCCTGATAGAGACATTTAAGATATACAGAACAGCAGTATGAACTTTATGAAATGTCAGTAATTACTGTGCATGCACATAAACTCGTTATTTTAAACAAACAAGCAAACAAAGCCTTCTTAGATTTCCCACACACACATCCAAAATAGGTAGAGAGATTAGCTCACATTAAGGTCCACTGGCTTGCAAAATTAAAACTCTTGGAGCAGAAAAAATCCCTGATCAGATATTTTAAAATCTGAATGATAAGATCAACAATGGTCCACCAATAAATTTCAGAGGTTTGGAATAAATCTTCCTGTATCCCAGGTTTTTTAATGTTAAAAAATACTTTAGAACTAAGTATTAAAATAAATAAGTAGCAGTGGTATTGGGAACAATTTACTTAATGCCTATTACACTAGTTTGAAGCTAGCTGGAATATTTTGGTGAGAGGAATTAGATAAGCTGGGAAAAGGAAACAATGGTGATGCCTACTGCACTCATAGGCTCGCTGAGATGTATAAAAACAAGAACATAATAAACATAGATAACAGGGTGGCTCTCTGGCTTTGGGTGCCTGCATTTTTCTCCCTAACCTGCTGTCTGTGTAAATAATCCATCTGCTTCCTAACACCCCTGGCTGATTCTCCAAACTCACCTTGAATGTAAGGCAAAGTCTGGGATAAGGTAGAGGGGTGGAAAGTAGATGGAAGGGTGGTTGGGAGCCCCTCCTGGGGACTCTGGTTTCTGGGAGGGCTGTTGTGTTTCTGTATTACTTTTTAACTTGCATATTTTAGTTGCCATCCCTGGAGGTGTTCAAGAAAAGCCTGGCTGAGGCACTTAGTGCCATGGTCTAGTTGATTGGATAGGGCTGGGTGCTAGGTTGGATTGGATGATCTTGGAGGTCTCTTCCAACTTGGTTGATTCTATGATTCTGTGATTCTATGATTCATCTGCAGCCTCAAAATATCATTTGTATTTCTTTTGCAGTTCATGTTCTTGTGAAGAGGATTTCAATTATCTTATTTTGTCCCAATAACCCGAGTTGTAGGATGATGGTAACATTATTTAGCAGAATCCTGGTTTTCATTGTCATTTTCATTCAGGCTTTCTTGTTGTATTAGCCATGCAATTGCCAAACAAATTTCTGCTGGTTACTATTTTTCATGTGCTTAGCTGTTATTAAATCACAAAATTAAGGTAATTCAGGAAGTGGTAGCACAAGGAAACTGTCTGGTGATGTTATGTGTAGAAGAGAGAAACATCCTGAAAAAAAGTACAATGGGTTGGAGAGATGGAAATTCTTCCCATGGGAAAGTTTCTTTGAGTTTATGATACAGATTTTTACTACATACCAATTAATTGTCACATTTAAAAACTATCATGCCAAGTACATTATGATCATAGAATCATAGAATCAGTCAGGGTTGGAAGGGACCACAAGGATCACCTAACTCCACCCCTCTTGTCATGGCCAGGGACACTCTACCTTAGATCAGTCTGGCCTTAAACACCTCCAAGGATGGGGTCTCAACCACCTCCCTGTGCAACCCATTCCAGGCTCTCACCACTCTCATGCTCAACAACTTCCTCCTCACCTCCACTCTGAATCTCCCCACCTCTATCTTTGCTCCATTCCTCCTAGTCCTGTCACTGCCTGAAAGCCTCAGGAGTCCCTCCCCAGCTTTTTTGTAGGCCCCCTTCAGATCCTGGAAGGCCACAAGAAGGTCACCTCGGAACCTCCTCTTCTCTAGACTCAACAGCCCCAACTCTTTCAGTCTGTTCACATAGAAGAGCTGCTCCAGCCCTCTGAGCATCCTCGTTGCCCTTCTCTGGACACGCTCTAGCATCTCTACATTCCTTTTGTAATAAGGGCTCCAGAACTGGATGCAGTCTGACCAGAGCAGAGTAGAGGGGGAGAATCACCTCCCTTGCCCTGCTGGCCACACCTCTCCTGATGCAGCCCAGGCTGTGGTTGGCCCTCCGGGCTGCTAGTGCACACTGCTGACCTTTTATAAAACATGGTAAGCTGATGTCGGAGATGACATTGCCCTGATATATGCTATATAGACCCAGATAATGAGTTGCAAAACATTACACCATGTATTAAAATATCAGCAGCCTAAAACTTAACTTTTGAGCAGAAGACTTACTTGTTATTACAACAAATGACTCGATAAAGCCTTAGAAAAATACAAGTTTATCTAGTCATTTTGTGGGGAAGATGCCAAAAAAACAATTCTACTGTGTCTATTAGTTTCATCCTTGGCTGCTTGAAAATGCAGTTGGTAAAACAAAGCTGTCTGAAATCAAAGAGTACAAAGACTTTCAAGTATTCAAATGCTATTCATCCTCCAGCTCATCTGTGACAAACCTTGGATTTTTGTGTATGTTTTCATTTATTTGTTTGTTTCCAGAGTTTGCATGGGTCCTTACTTTTGTTGGAAAGTCACAGCCAAAGAATGCCATTTTCACATTTAGAAGCTACATTTTTGTAACTTTTCATTTTTCCTCTTACCCTTCAAGTAAAGGCTGTACTTGATTGTCGTGCTAGGCTCGATAGCCTCAAAATAGGCTTATACATGTCCTGCCTTGCCTGGACATGTTTTTCTGCTCCCCGAGAGAAGCAAGCACGGGAAGGGATAACAAAAGAACCGGGAGCCACTGAGTCTAAGGACTCTGTGTAAACAAGGTACACACACTTAGCTTATGCCTGCCTTGTGCAAGGCCTGTGCATAAGGGTAAAGAGTAAAGAGAGCTTATGGCTTTGCCTGATATGGTAAGGTTTGGCTAACTGCCGTACTGAAAGGCCACAAGAAGGTTACCTCACAGCCTTCTCTCCTCCAGACTGAACAACCTCAACTCTTTCAGTCTGTCCTCACAGCAGAGATGCTCCAGTCCTCTGATCAACCCAGTGGCCCTTCTCCAGACACACTCCAGCGTCTCCATATCCCTCTTGTCATAGGAGTTCCAGAACTGGATGCAGTACTCCAGGTGGGGTCTCAGCAGAGCTGAGTAGAGGGGGAGAATCACCTCCCTTGCCCTGCTGGCCACACTTCTCCTGATGCAGCCCAGGCTCTGCTTGGCTTTCTGGGCTGCAAGTGCACACTGCTGGCTCATGTTGAGCTTCTCATTCACCAGCACCCCCAAGTCCCTCTCCTCAGGGCTGCTCTCCAGCCGCTCACTGCCCAGCCTGGATTTCTGCTTGGGATTGCCTCAACCCAGGTGCAGTACACTGCACTTGGTCTTGTTGAACCTCATGAGTCGTCTGACGGCAGGAATCTTCCAGTTCAATTAATGCTTATATATATTTTGCTGGGTATTACTAGATCTAGATATTATCTATAGAATGTTTCCATGACCGTGTAGGGGCCTGAATATTATTAAAATTAGTGGTGGGGGTTGGTGAGAGTTCTGAATATCAAAATTAATAAACAATATTAATTTTGGAAAAACATATCCTCTCGCATTAATTAATTTCCCCTTCACAACAGTGATGAAGATTTATTTCTCTTTGTAAGAGAAGTTTTTCATAGATTTCAGACAACTTTTTTGTTTTGTTTAGCTGATTTATGGGGTGAGTAATTTAAATTGCCTTTAAAGTGTCTGCTTTACATTAAATATTTTGAAACACACATTAATTTTCGAGATGTTTTACACCGCTGACCAGAATCACAAGTAACCTTTGACGATAGTGGCAGGTCTAATTTCTGAACACCATTACTTTCTCACAGCCTAAATGCAACAACAATACCTTTTCTTCCTGAAGAGTGTCATGTTATCTGCTTTAAAGGTTTATTTGATATCTGTTAGATATCTAATCTCTGTGCTGCATGAACTGTGTGCTCTGTACGAGCTGGGACAGAGCTGGAGCTGCTCAGCAAACCAACAAAAAAGCTGTCATGCTAACCTGTCAGCTGGCTAACCTTTGCTGAGGAACTGCTGAAAGTATTATTTGCTATGAATAGTGCTTGCATGGGTCACACTACTTGTATGGTCCAGATGCCTTGGGTAATCAGAATGACCTGAGAAAGTCCTTGTAGTAACATAACTGGTGCTGCCTCTATCCTGTAGTTCCTGTTTTCCAAAAAGTAGGCTACCACTTGTTTGATAATGATACAAAGTTAATTTGACGAGACAGCAGAATAAGAACAAGGTTTCATTGAGTTGTGGTTATTTATAGTCAGTTGTGGATGTGAATCCCATTTTTTCTTTCTTTTTTTTTAATACACAAAATAATTCCATTTCCTGCTGCATCACCTTCTCTTTCATGCCTTTTGTAATTTCCTCCTCTCCTGCTGTAGTGCCCACAGTCAGCTCCCACACACTCGAACTTCTCCCTAGCAAGTAGACAGAGAGAGCTCACTGGTCCAGGATGCATGTGTGACAGCAGGCTATAACCACTTAGGTTACCAGGCTTATGACTCCCTGGAGGTGTTCAAGAATAGCCTGGATGAGGTACTTAGTGCCATGGTCTAGTTGATTGGACAGGGCTGGGTGCTAGGTTGTACCGGGTGAGATTGGAGGTCTCTTCCAACCTGGTTGATTCTATGATTCTATGCAGATTATTCATAGCCCACTTGGTTTTTGAAAGCCTTGTTCCATTGAATTATCTTTGGCTCTTCTCCCTAGCAAGTAGACATAGAGAGCTCACTGCCTCCAGGATGCATGTGTGACAGTAGGCTATCACCACTTAGGTCACCAGGCTTATGACTCCCCGGAGACGTTCAATAAAAGATAGTGCCATGGTCTAGTTGACTGGATAGGCCTGGGTGCTAGCTTGGACTGGATGATCTTGGAGGTCTCTTCCAACCTGGTTGATTCTATGATTCTATGTGTACATCCCTTCAGCCAGATGAAAGCAAGCCTTCATATTTCCTAAACAGGCAGTAAAAAAAATGCATGGGGCACTGCATGTATGGCTAAAGGCAGGCTTTTCTTTGAAGAGCTCGCAGTCCTGTGACTACAGCACTGCTACAAGCAAATGGGGATTCAATTGTAAATATAAAAAAGATATATTTCAAATTGTTTCCTAGAGATTTTATATTGCATTTCCCCTGCTGTTCTTTCCAGCTCCACAGGAGCTACGTAACTCTATATTGCAGGATTTACTGTCTCTCAAACCAGATTACTGAATGTTCCTGGTTCCATAAAAGATTGTGCCTAGAGCTGAACTGTGAAAAAGAAAGTTAAAGGGCTGAGAGAAGCTTCTATTGCTGTCATATTGCTCTCCATTTAAAACATGTGTAGGTAAGTATTATCACATAATGCTTAGCCATGGATCCTGTTTAGCAGAAAGTTTCTTCATTGCATGCCTGACAGTGGATATGTGACTTGAGCAATCCTGAAGTGTCTGCACCATTCTAAGATGTTTTGTAATGTAAACATTTCTTGGAGATATTTTTAGGATCATTCATCTTTCATTGAATGAATTTCAACAGGGTCAAGTGTAGAGTCATGCACCTGCAAAAGAACAATCCCATGTATCAGTATATGTTGGAGATTGATCTGCTGGAAATCAGTGAAGGGGAGAAGGACTTGGGAGTCCTGGTGGATGGAAAGACATCTGTGAACCAGCAATGTGCTCTTGTGACCAGGAGAGCCAATGCCATTCTGGTGGTAGAAGGGGTGTAGTTGACGGAAGTTCTCCTTCCCCTCTGCCTTGGCAAGGCCTCGTCTGGAGTACTGTGTCCAGTTCTGGCTCCCCCAGCTCAAGAAGGGCAGGTTGCTGTTTGAGAGAGTCCAGCACAGACACACAAAAATGATTAAGGAAGTTGAACATCTTCCTTATGAGAAGAGACTGAGGGAGCTGGGGCTTTTTAGCTTGGAGAGGAGACGACTAAGGGGTAACATCTTTCATGTTTGTAAATATGTAAGGGGTGAGTGCCAGGAGGCTGAAGCCAGGCTCTTCTCAGTGATGTCCAGTGACAGGACAAAGGGCAATGGGTGGAAGCTGAGGCATAGGAGCTTCCATGCGAACCCAAGGAGGAATTGTTTCCCTGTGAGGAAGTACTGGATCAGGCTGCCCAGGGAGGTTGTGGAGTCTCCTTCTCTGGAGATATTCAAGAACCCTCTGTATGCATTCCAGTGTGATCTGCTGTAGGTGGTTCTGCTCTGGCAGGGGGCTGTTCCAGATGATCTTTTGAGGTCCCTTCCAGCCCCTGACATTCTACGATTGCTTTGCTCTGCTTATTTGCTGGTTATATGTATTTGATTTACTGCATACCATTGCTTTTGTTTTTCCTTTAGAGAAAAAAAACCCAACCTTCTCTTATCCTATTTACCTCTTTTTCACCTTTGACGTCTTTAAAGTGCTTACAGAGTCTGAGTTGCCATGATGCTGTTAAACTGACAGATCAATTAATTTAAAGATGTTTAGTGTGTTTACGTAATTTTTACATCACCTCAAAAATAATGTAGTTCTTCAATGACTTAACTCAATCTCAGGCTCCTCAAGTGCACGTATTCTGGAGCAGAACTGAAAAAACATTCTTTTCAAGAACTCTGCTTCCTTCCTACTAAGGTTCTTCTGTTTTAGGACTCTGGCCCAACCATATTAGTTTAATACTTCCAAGAGGTTAGGTGAACTGGAATTGGTATATGATCCAGTTATTACCTGTGAATATTTTAGGTTGTATCTGTTTGATGAAAGTAAACTTGAAAAGCAAGCTTTGAGGGGAAAAAAAATCTAAAATGAAAAGCTTTCTGTATGAACTACTGCTTATTCTGAAAGCGTTAGCTCCTTCGGGCTCATTACGCTTTCTAGTATAGAACTCCTCAAAGTAGTGCATCTGTATCTGGGTTGGTGTGCTAGTTTGAGCCTAGCTGGGATATTTTAATGAGAGGAATTAGATTCTAGGCTGTGAAAAGGAAACAATGGTGATGTCTGCTGCACTCATAGGCTTGCTGAGATGTATAAAAACAAGAATATAAACATAGTTAATGGAGTTGTTCTCTGGCTCTGGCTGCCTCCTTTCTCTCTCTAACCTGCTGTCTGCATAACTAATCCTTCTGCTTCCTAATCCCCCCTGGCCGATTCTCCAAACTCACCTTGAGTGTGAGGCAAAGTCTGGGATAAGGTAGAGGGGTGGAAAGGAGGTGGAAGGGTGGTTGAGAGCCCCTTCTGGGGACTCTGGTTTCAGGGAGGGCTGTTGTATTTCCGTATTACCTTTTTAACTTGTACATTTCTGTCTATAGCTGTATAGATTGTAAATATCTGCTTTTGTACTGTGCTAAGCTGTAAATATAAAGCTTCATGCTTCAATTTCCAGCAGCTGAGTCTAGTTTGGGTGATTTTTCTTAAGTGTGATGGGGCAGGTAACACCCAAACCATTACATCTATTAAGCTAGGGGTCCTTGAGTTTTTCATAAATATTGGACTGTGTCCTGAATTTTTCCACCATTACCACTGTTTCAGCATAATATGCTACATGCATCCACATGTACATGTGTACCAACAACAATTACACTATAGATGTCTATACTGGCATTGTACAAGGTACAAATGTTTACCATGGAAACCCTTTGGTTTGACAAAGAGTTTGTAATGGAAACAGCAATGAGGGAATCCAATGCTATTGACTGGGTAGCAATGACTGTTCCCCTCTCTATTGCTGGATCCTCTTAGACAGCAGAGAAGCACCTCATTGCTGTCTACAGCTACCTGAAAGGAGGTTGTAGCCAGGTGGGCTTTGGGCTCTTCTGCCAGGCAACCAACAACAGAACAAGGGGACACAGTCTCAAGTTGTGCTGGGAGAGGTCTACGCTGGATGTTAGGAGGAAGTTGTTGCCAGAGAGAGTGATTGGCATTGGAATGGGCTGCCCAGGGAGGTGGTGGAGTCACTATCCGTGGAGGTGTTCAAGCAAAGCCTGGCTGAGGCACTCAGTGTCATGGTCTAGTTGACTGGATAGGGCTGGGTGCTAGGTTGGACTGGATGATGTTGGAGGTCTCTTCCAACCTGGTTGATTCTATGTTTCTATGATCTGGGAGCCCTTTTGAATGATCACTTTTCAGATTGTTTAGCCAGATCCACAATAGAGCAATCTAACCCAGCATACTCAAATAGCCATATCCTGAGCCCTCTTGAGACTTATGTTTAAAAATAGATTTGTACTAAAACACCAGCCTGGAAGTACATATTTTTCCAGTGGTGCAAGGACCATAAAAAATCATATTTGTAATGAGGTAGTATTTTCTTTCCCCATGTGCAACACTGGTGGAAATCATAATAAATAAATACAATGTCAGGCTAGAAAAAAAATGTTGTAGTTTCATGTTGTTGGTTTGCAAATTGAATTTTTACATAAAATTTACACTAAATGGAACCTCATTATACAGTGATGAGGTCCAGTATGATCCAAATCATTAAAATCACTGTACTGCTTAATGATTCACTAAGTGGTACTGCAGTGCAATAAATTTAGCACTAGTTTCATGATTCAAAACACCAGACTGAGACACCAGCAAATCGTATGTGGATCATTAAATTTACAATGAATGTCAGAGATGAAATAAGGAGGAAAAAAACACTTTGAGAGATAGGGATAATATGTGCTCTAAGGTGACATCCATCAAGATAAATGATCTTATACCACTTCTGCTTGGATAATAATGGGGGGTTGTTTTTTGTTATTCCTCATTTCATAATTTCTAAAGGGATTGAAAGTCTAAACCCTTTAAGAACTAAAGTAGCTGTCATTTTGTGAGTACCTTGTGATCTATTTTATTTGTATTTATGCAATATACATATGCCATTACATTCTTCTCTGACCCCATTGGCCAGATTCTCCCTTTAGCAGGATCAAAGTATGTCAATCATGGATTATAACATAATAATATAAGTATTGACACTATTAGTAGTATTAGAATGCAAGAAAATAATACTCCTTTTATCAGCTTTCTATATATGGAATAGCTTTCTGTTATCATAAAAAAAGTAAAATGAAAGGTTCTTTTGGAACAACAACAGCAGCAGCAACAACAACAATAATAGAATTGTCCTTTTATATTTCATTCTAACTTAGACATGTAAATAGAAAAACTTCAGCATGAGAGTGGTGAGAGTCTGGAATGGGTTGCCCAGGAAGGTGGTTGATGCCCCATTGCTGGAAGTGTTTAAGGCCAGGCTGGATGAGGCTGTGGCCAGGCTGACCTAGGGTAGGGTGTCCCTGCCCATGGCAGGGGAGTTGGAAGTGGATGATCCTTGTGGTCCATTCCAATCCAATTCTATGATTCTATGATTCCATCTTAAGGAGCAATATAGTCTTATCCAAGGTACAAGCACAGAATACTTTAATCTTCCATACTGAGAAGATTTGAGTATTTCAGCTTTACTTTGACAGACTATTTCATTGTCTTAACTCTCCTCCAATAGAATCATAGAGTCATAGAATCAAGCAGGTTGGAAGAAACCTTTAAGATCATTCAGTCCAACCTATCACACAGCCCTGTCCAGTCAACTAAACCATGGCACTAAGTGCCTCAGACAGGCTTTTCTTGAACACTTCCAGGGACAGCGACTCCACCATTTCCCTGGGCAGCCCATTCCAATGCCAATCACTCTCTCTGGCAAGAACTTCCTCCTAACATCCAGCCTAAACCTGCTGCAGCACAGCTTGAGACTGTGTCCCCTTGTTCTGTTGCTGGTTGCCTCATTATGAATCAGATATCATCAGAACAGAAGGCAATGTGTTACCAGCATTTTTCAGAATTAGTATCTTAAGTGTGCTTCGAGAAGTAAAGCATAGATTTCAAAATAAAAATTATGAATGGATTTTCAGGAGAAAAAAAGATGTCACCTACATCAGTGTGACTGAAGAGGAGAATTTATAGTTTTATCTAGAATGATGTGAATTTAATAGAATGAAAGATATTTTCCTGAAGCATATTGTGCTAGTTTGAAGCTAGCTAGAATGTTTTGGTGAGAAGAATTAGATTACGGGCTGTAAAGGGGAAACAATGGTGATGTCTACTTTACTCACAGGCTTGCTGAGATGTATAAGAACAAGAATGTAAATATAGGTAACAGAGTTGCTGTCTGGGCTTTGGGCTGCATCTCTGTCTAATCTAACCTGCTGTCTTTGTGACTAATCCACCTGCCTCCTAAACCCCCTGGCCGACCCTCCAATCTTCCTTGAGCACAAGGCAATGTCTAGGGTAAGGTAGAGAAGGATAGGAGAAGGTGGAAGGGTGGTTGAGAGGCCCTCCTGGGGACTCAGGTTTCTGGGAGGGCTGTTGTGTTTTCTATATTACTTTTTAACTTGTCTATTTCTGTCTATAGCTGTATCTATTGTAAATACCTGCTTGTATATTGTGCTAAGCTGTAAATATAAAGCTTCATTCAATTTCCAGAGCCGCTGAGTCTAGTCTGGGTGATTTTCCAAATCGTGGTGAGGTGGGGGACACCCAAACCATCTCTGTGAGATCTAATGGCACTATAGGGAGAACAAAGAACTGTGAAATTGTTTATGTAAGCAGGAGAAGGTCTATAGAGATCTTCCAAGTTTTACCCCACCGCCTTATTCAAAATTCCATCTTGCTTCCTTGCACTGAGATGTCAAATGCAGCAAAAGGTAGGACAATAAATGCTGTGAAATACATTACTCTGCCAACAAGCCCAGAAAAGACAAAAAGAAAACAAAAATATACAACAGAACTATCATTTGAGAAACTGTTTTTTTATGTCAACCTAGTTAGCATAAAGTATGTAAAAGACATAGGCAACCTGTTTCCCCCTCTTTCTTTGTGAAAGCAAATATAATTAAGCTATTTGCCATCCAGTCAAGAATGTTGAAAGTTAATATTTTACAAAATCTTGGCTGTGCAGTGACTGTGACCGTGAAACCTTTCGCAATCCAAGTTTCTGTTATGTGCAATTAGTAAAAATAACAATTAGAAAACACAGAGAGAGTCCACAGTGTCAGTCTCTGACTCTTTTTGTGACTTTCCGTGTCTCTTACGCTCTTTGTTTAGTGTTTCTGTCCACTACTTTTGCTGTTCTAGCTTCATGAGCAAACTGTTTCTCTCTTGCTAGCCCTGACCATCTCTTTTTCCTTTGAAAATTGAAGGTTTCTGCTGTTCTGCTGACTCCTTGCCTCCTGTTTAAACTCTGCTCCATCAAATTCTCATCAGTCCACAAGGCTGATGTCAAATTCAGTCCACATTTTATATGATGGAAATGGTGATTCATATTCTCACAATAAGGCAAGTGTAGACTGCACATACTAATTCAATTTGGATTGAGTATCAAAGTGGAGAATATCATAGAATATCATAGAATCAAGCAGGTTGGAAGAGACCTTCAAGATCATCTAGTCCAAACTAGCACCCAGCTCCAGTCAATCAACTAGACCATGGCACTAAGTGCCTCAGCCAGGCTTTTCTTGAACACCTCCAGGGATGGCGACTCCAGCACCTCCCTGGGCAGCCCATTCCAATGCAAATCACTCTCTCTGGGAAGAACTTCCTCCTAGCATCCAGCCTAGACCTCCCCTGGCACAACTTGAGACTGTGTCCCCATGTTCTGTTGCTGGTTGCCTGGTAGAAGAGACCAACCCCCCCTGACTACAACCTCCCTTCAGGTAGTTGTAGACAGTAATGAGGTCTGCCCTGAGCCTCCTCTTCTCCAGGCTAAACACCCGCACCTCCCTCAGCCTCTCCTCACCGGGCTTGTGTTCCAGGCCTCGTACCAGCTTCATTGTCCTTTCCTGGACACCTTCCAGTACCTCAGCATCTTTCTTGAATTGAGGAGCCCAGAACTGGACACAACGCTCAAGGTGTGACCTGATCAGCGTTGAGTACAGGGGAAGAATAACCTCCCTCATCCTGCTGGCCACACTGTTCTTGATTCAGACCAGGATGCCATTGACTCTCTTGGCTATCTGGAAATAAACATTTTGGGTTCATACACTAGTCTTACACTTATTAGAGCTTAAGCAGTGGACAAGTGCTCCAGGGCTAAGCAAGTCTTGAATTAGGTTGAAATAACAAATTACATGCCGATTTTAAGTCACTGCCGACTGTAAGTTTTTACTATAAAGACTATTCACAAGTATATTATCTATTATAAGGACGTTGCAGGCAGTTTGCACTGTGAAATTGTATTTGAAAACAATTTCTGTCAGCCAACCTGAATTTATCGTGGGTTTTTTTTTTTCTCCACACTAATCTGGAAGAAGTGGAAAGTGAGCTGAAATGAAAATCAATTAATTTATTTTAAGACAAAAGAAATGCCACTATGTTTGGATACATGAAAATATTGAACTTTCACTGGGGATAAAAATAAATAATGTGAGAACCTAATGATCACACAGAGCATCCCAACAGTTTGACAGGTAAGAATTTATCTCACTTGTGGATGAATAACCTGTGGTAACTCATTTGAGACTTAAATATTCTGAACACATTTTCTCTGAAACACTTCGAAAGACACCACTCATTTCTCAATCTACCAAACAGGCCTTTTGGTTACTTTTACTTAACTGAGTTTTTGCATTTACAGCTTTGGAAAATTAATGTAATAAAAGCCTACCAGTGAGTTTCAGTTATGCAGGGATGAAACTAGATTAACTCTTTGATTATTCTAAACTCTACACAATGGGTTTTTTTTTGTTGTTGTCTCATCTGAGAGAGTCTTCATTGATCTCCTCTAAATCTTACATTTTCTTTACAGCCAATGATCTAATTTCTCTCATTAAAAGATTCCATTTAGCCTCAAACCAGCAGAGATCTGTACAAGGAAATCCACCTAACTTTGAAAATACAAGTACCCATTTTCAAAGCAGGACTTCAACATATTCAGGAAATTACTTCAATATAAGCCACATTCTGTGTAGATGAAAGGATGCAATGTCTCAATGGGGTAAAACCACTCCCTGGAACTTACTTAAGGTGCACCAAGGCGCTTCTCCAAGAAATGCTGCATACCCTCAAAGGAAGCAGAGAACTGTGAATATAAATGAGAGTGAAGGGCAAGAACGGCACCCCAGCTGATGCTTAGAGCACTGTATGACTGGGTTATAAGGGATCACAGCTATCTGATTGCACTTTGTAGATGGGTGAAGTCCATTAAACTTGTAGATTAAGGTTACTTGGCTAATGGACAATCTCCCTTCACTAATCACTATCAGCTAGCAACTGTTGCACATACAGAAGGATTGAGTTCCTCACCTCAGAAATGCTCTTTGAATTTAACACAAAAATTCTTAAAAGAACTAAGAAATTAAGCTTGAAGAGATAAACAAAAAAGAGACAATGAATGTGAAAGTCATCAGCACTTTAAACTTTGGTTTGTGTTTATAGAGGTTAAAATAATAGAATATCATAGAATCAAGCAGGTTGGAAGAGACCTCCAAGATCATCCAGGCCAACCTAGCACCCAGCCCTGGCCAATCAACTAGACCATGGCATTCAGTGCCTCAGTCAGTCTTGTTTTGAACACCTCCAGGGATGGTGACTCCACCACCTCCCTGGGCAGCCCATTCCAATGCCAATCACTCTCTCTGCCAACAACTCCCTCCTAACATCCAGCCTAGACCTCCCCCACCACAACTTGAGACCGTGTCCCCTTCTTCTGTTGCTGGTTGCTTGGCAGAAGAGATGAACCCCACTTGGCTACAGCCTCCCTTCAGGTAGTTGTAGAGAGCAATGAGGTCACCCCTGAGCCTCCTCTTCTCCAGGCTTAAGACGTTGCTATGCTTCAGCTAAACTTTTGATGAAATGTAAATTTGTAAATAGTCTTGTGTAATATGTGGTGACAATAATGATTCCAAAGACTTCAGAAGGTTGAAAGATTCTGGAGAACTCTTAAAATCACCTTGAAGTAGATAATCACATTTAGTCAGATGTACAGCGCTCCTGCTTGTATTGAATAGCATTCATCTGATGGTAAATTAGACACCAAGTTTACTGATATTTAGATACTTAGATTAGTATCTAGATTAGGCTTGACTACCTTTTGGGGATGTTGATCCACCATGTTTGTTTTGTCTATGCCATGTGTAGTAAATACACTAGTATTATCTTTCTTCCCATATAGTAAGACCCACTTAGAGAGTTGTTCTGGTAGGGCAAAAGTCCTGCCAGGCCAGTTTAACCTTTGCTGTCCTGCTTCCGTTGCGGGGAATCCCTGGGAAGTTGAGTCAGATGACCAAAGCCTTGAGGGCTAGGGAGCTTACCACCACGTGTCGGGTGTCTGGTGCTGCCCTCACCGTGCTTGCATGGTCAAAGGAGGCACAAAGCTTTGAATCCATTGGCCAGAACAATGGTGCTGGTGCCTATTGGCCAGTTGGGTTTTCAAAATGAAGTATATAAAGGGGATGATTTAGAGACCATGCCTTTCTGCATCAGCCTTTCTGCATTCAGAATGGAGACTTCCTGCCTCTCCTCATTTGCAGCTCGTTAAAGGCAGCCACGTGCTGCAGCTCACACCAGTGGCTTAGCAGCAACTCCTTCCCCTCTGCCTGAAATATTTTGTATTTTACCCTGGGATCATCATTGCGAGTTTGAAAGTGTCTTTCATACAGGAGACTTAGGGGCCAAAAGAGTCATGAGTACATCTGCTGGAGTGAATGCCACGACTCCAAAAGCATAGTTAGAATTCTTCCTGTTTTCATGTTCCTATTTTCCAAGTTCTGATTGTTTAAACCGTTTAATTCTGTGCAATTGCTTCCTGTTGACTGAAAATCCAAAGAATCTTAGGAAATGACCCCAACTTTTAAATATTAATAATAAAAAATAATATTCACACAAACATTAATATTCATAATTCATAACAATTATTAATTTCTGATACAAGACTCTATAGACACTTTTCATGATCTCTCTCCTTTGTCTGCATTTGAGGAGGTTATTCTGTAGATCTGAAGGAAGTAGTTCCAACACAGTCTGAAGTTGTGCCAGGGAAGGTCTAGGCTGGATGTTAAGAGGAAGTTCTTCCCAGAGACAATGATTGACGTTGGAAAGGGCTGCCCAGGGAGGTGGTGGAGTTGCCGTCCCTGGAGGTGTTCAAGAAAGGCCTGGCTGAGGCACTTAGTGCCATGGTCTGGTTGATTGGACAGGGCTAAATGATAAGTTGGCCTGGATGATCTTGAAGGTCTCTTCCAACCTGGTTGGTTCTGTGATTCTATGTTTCATGATGGACGTTCTTTTTTATATACACTTGTGAGACTAAATGTACCAATTTATTCATAGTAATGGTGTCCTGATTGGGCAGCAATGGCCCAAGCAGAGAGGTTTTACTTCTGTGAGTGATACGCATCACTGCTGATGTTCCTGTTGTCACCCGAATAATACATCTGCTGCAGGTCTGACCTTCTTCTGAAACCACATTAATGAGACAAGCATGAGCTAGGTGACTGGTAACAGCTAATGCATCTGCTTCTTGGATCTGATACTGTCTCTTCTTTGTCTTTTCTTCTAAAAAGAATACAACTCACTCATCTAAGAGGCATTATAAGATTTCCTTGAAAACAATAGTGTAATTTTAACAGGTTAAATCAATGATAGAAAAATGTATCTTCAACCAGCATTATGACACCTTTTTTGGTTGTTTTTGAATTAGAGTGTATTGTAAGGTAAGTCACATAGGATACATTAAATTGTACAAAAAAACCTGACATATCAATCACTTTATTGTGCTCCATCTTCATATGACATTTCGGTTCTTTGTTTAGATAAGAATCATTGTACACAATTCTGTAGAGCATTGTTTCTTTAGTCTACCCATGCCTAAAGCACTGTGATATTACTGCTTACAATATAATTACATTGTATGTGTATAATTAGAGGAACATTACATTAGGCATTGACTGACAAGAGGAGATGGGATGTAATGTAACAGGACAGGACTAGGGGGAATGGAGCGAAGCTGGAGATGGGTAGATTCAGAGTGGACATGAGGAGGAAGTTGCTCAGCTTGAGAGTGGTGAGAGCCTGGAATGGGTTGCCCAGGGAGGTGGTTGAGGCCCCATCCCTGGAGGTGTTTAAGGCCAGGCTGGATGAGGCTGTGGCCAGGCTGATCTAGGGTAGGGTGTCCCTGCCCAGGGCAGGAGGGTTGGAACTAGATGATCCTTGTGGTTCCTTCCAACCCTGACTGATTCTATGATTCTATGACTCTATAGCTAGATTTCATAGTAAATGTCAATGTTTCAGTTATAGCTGTAAAGAGATTTTTTTAAAAGCCACTTTAGTGAAAAATGGTAATTGTGCATTATGGTCATTGTGAATTTTATTAATTGTAATATTATTTTACAAGTGAATCACTAGCTGGACTGCATCTACCACATGAAACTAGTACATCAAAATATGGAATTACTTACCTTTTACAGGAGGCATTCATTTATATGTTGAAGAGCCTTCCATACAAACACTCAATCTCCACAAAGACAACACGGAATTTTACAATTATATCTTACAGAAGTAACTATGGAAGCACTGAAAAGGGGAACTCTTGTGTCAAAATAATGTTATAGAATTATGGAATCAGTTAGGATTGGAAGGGACCACAGGGATCATAGAATCATAGAATCAACCAGGTTGGAAGAGACCTGCAAGGTCATCTAGTTCCAACCCCCCTGCCATGGGCAGGGACACCCTACCCTAGATCAGCCTGGCCACAGCCTCATCCAGCCTGGCCTTAAACATCTCCAGCAATGGGGCCTCAACCACCTCCGTGGGCAACCCATTCTAGGCTCTCACCACTCTCATGCTGAACAACTTCCTCCTAACCTCCACTCTGAACCTACCCAACTCCAGCTTTGCTCCATGTCTTTTAGTTACTTTCTGCTAAACACTCATAGCTTCATGAGCAGTCTATTTTAAAAGCCTAGAAGAAGTGATAATTGAAAATAACAAGATCTAGTCTAATCAAGAGAGTAAGAAAGTCCCAGAGGAAAGTATGGTTCAAGGTATATCTCCATTTTCACTTTTAATTAAAGTAATTAAAAAACTTTGCCTGGAACAGAAATTTGTTCCTCGCTGTGATAAAGTCTGGACTGTAGCTTAGCATTGGATAAGCTGAGAAGCTAAAGTTTGTGTTACAAATGTTCTTTTAATTAAGAAGGATAGGGCAATAACATAGTAACAATTTCGGAATCAAAAATAGTTGGACTACTGTGAGAGAAAACGTTGCTGTTGTTAATGGTACAGCAGTGTAGGTGCAAAAACTTGGATTTGTCATGGTGGTATTAGAGACTGAGGTACAAGGCATCCCACAAGGTCAAAAATATGTTCAGTTGCAGTTTTGCACTTCTGAGTGACTATTGCTGACCATGAATATAACCAGGAGCTGACAAAGTCCTTAGCTGGTACAGGAATGCATTAGTTCTAAAGAACTAAGATGTGAATGACTTCAGTGAAAGCATGTATTGAAAAGAAGAACTCTTTTGGCTGCAAGTGGTGCTGAATATTCTTTAAAGTAGCTGGGAATCTAATGGACATGCCTTATAGAATCATAGAATCATAAAATCAAGCAGGTTGGAAGAGACCCCCAAGGTCATCCAGTCCAACCTAGCACCCAGCCCTGGCCAATCAACCAGGCAGGCTTTGCTTGAACACCTCCAGGGATGATGACTCCTCCACCTCCCTGGGCAGCCCATTCCAATGCCAATCACTCTCTCTGCCAACAACTTCCTCCTAACACCCATCCTAGACCTCCCCTGGCACAACTTGAGACTCTGTCCCCTTGTTCTATTGCTGGTTGCCTGGCAGAACAGACCAACCCCACCTGGCTACAGCCTCCCTTCAGGTAGTTGTAGACAGCAATGAGGTCAGCCCTGAGCCTTCTCTTCCGCAGCCTAAACACCTCCAGCTCCCTCAAGCCTCTCAGGGCTGTGCTCCAGGCCCCCCACCAGCTTTGTTGCCCTTCTCTGGAGGTGTTCCAGTACCTCAACATCTGTCTTGAATTGAGGAGCCCAGAACTAGATTCAGCACTCAAAGTGTTGCCTGAACAGTGTTGAGTACAGGGGGAGAATAATCTCCGTTTTCCTGTTTGCCACACTGTTCCTGATCCAGGCCAGGATGCCATTGGTTCTCTTGGCCACCTGGGCACACTGCTGGCTCATGTTTAGCTACTATCTTCCAGTACCCCCAGGCCCCTTTCTTGTAAAACCTTAATGTCTATTAGGAGTGATGAATTCTATCTTTTGCTTTCTTTAAATATTGCTTTTAACTTTTGTCATCTGTTTTCCATGGAGCCATCAGTGCATACAGTGCTTTGCCCATTGTTTAACTGCACTTGTAAATATGAAAAATAGGGGGGGGGGGAGCCAGCGTCTTACAAGGGGCCATGGTCTAAAATCAGAGAAGAGTAGATTTAGTTTGGACATTAGAAGGAAGTTCTTTACCACGGCACACTGGAACAGGTTGCTCAGGGATGGTTGAGGCCCCATTCTTGGAGATATTCAGAGTGAAGCTTGGTAGGGCTCTGGGCAACCTGATCTAATGGAATATGTCCCTGCTCACTGCAGGAGGGTTGGCCTAGATGGCCTTTGGAGGTCCTGTCCAACACAAGCCATTCTCTGATTCTATGATGTACCATGGTATGAGCTTTCCTGGTAGTTTCCTATGTTGGCAATGACTGAAGGAAACTGTTGCCAGTGGTACTCTAACTGAATGCATACTCAGTGTATGAGGGCTTCAGTGTTATCTTCATATTGATCTCAGAAAACAGACACCTGACAAAAGCTTTGCAGAGGTATGAATAGAATCCAAAGTTTCTGCAGAAAGGGAAGCTGCCCTCCTGCACAACTCATGGCTTGAAGCTTATCTCAAAAGGAATAGATATTTGGGAAACAATATCTGGCATTATAAATCCTTAAATTGGCTGAGTGACTTGTGGAATACAGATACCAGTGGAGTTAGTTACTCCTAGAGCTGGTCACCAACTTTCCAAATGAAAGAAATGTAGATGCGAATTAATTGCTCAGATGACACTGAGTGTTTTGTATTTTGCAGGATGTTATTGAACACATTAAAAATAGACACCTAGAGTAAATAATTGCACCATGGAGGTGCCTGCTGCTCTCTGTTGTCTCTAGCTGGAATATAGTCTAAAATTTCTTTAAAGGAGTGGTATCTTGTTTGACTGTGAGAGGGGTATATCCCTGTCCACACTTATCTCCTGTCCTTTATCATCTACAAAAGGACTGCAGGCTATATCTTAATGCCATGTTTAGGATAATAGTGTGCCAGGCAGGAATCCAAGCAGGTCAAAACTATTAATAAATTGTCCCCTACCTTGGCTATCTGTTTGGTTTTTTTTACTGCTTCTATTTGTTGGAATAAATGGAGAATTCCNGTTTAAACAACTCTCTTGTTCAGTTTTTGCAAAGTTGCTCTGATTCTAATAAAGTCTATTTCTACTTCTAGGTCGTGTTTTTTTATGTTGCTGAAGGAAATGTTCTTCAATGTGAAACATTTCTGGAACATCAGCAGATCAGAGGGCATTGACAGCTCCAACTCCTCTTAAGGCACCTCATAGGTGTACACCAGAAGAAAAGGGAACTCTGTAGGAACTGTATCCAAGGGGACCTAGGGGTACTGGTAGACAGTAGCTGAAGATGAGCCAGCAGTGTGCCCAGGTGGGCAAGAGAGCCAATGGCATCCTGGCCTGGATCAGGAACAGTGTGGCCAGCAGGACAAGGGAGGTTATTCTGCCCCTGTACTCAACTCTGGTCAGGCCACAACTTGAGTGCTGTGTCCAGTTCTGGGCTTCTCAATTCAAGAGAAATGTTGAGGTACTGAAACATGTCCAGAGAAGGGCAACGAAGCTGGTGAGGGGCCTGAAGTGCAGTCCTAAGAGGAGAGGCTGAGGGAGCAGGAGACGTGCAGCCTGCAGAAGCTGAGGCTCAGGGCAGACCACATTGCTATCTACAACTACCTGAAGGGAGGTTGGAGCCAGGTGGGGGTTGGTCTCTTCTGCCAGGCAACCAGCAACAGAACAAGGGGACACAGTCTCAAGTTGTGCTGGGGAAGTATAGGCTGGATGTTAGGAGGAAGTTGTTGGCAGAGAGAGTGATTGGCATTGGAATGGGCTGCCCAGGGAGGTGGTGGAGTCACCGTCCCTGGAGGTGTTAAAGAAAAGCCTGGCTGAGGCACTTAGTGCCATGATCTAGTTGATTGGCCAGGGCTGGGCGCTAGGTTGGCCTGGATGATCTTGGAGGTCTTTTCCAACCTGCTTGATTCTATGATTCTAAGGTAATTTCCAAACTTCTGAGAACACAGCTAATGGGAATCAACCCATTCTGAATCAACACAGACTGTTCAAAAGTGAGAGCATGCAGTAACATGTGGGAGCTGCTAAAACTAATTGGGGATCATAACGGTGGAATGTGTGAAACTAAGTTGCTAACACGGAAGTTCAGATGTTTATCTGGGTTTGCTCTTTGTCTGGTGCTGCATTTGGAGCTAATAATTTTCAAATCATTTTCTCCTATACATGGTAGCTCCTAAGTAGCACACATGAAGCTATGCATCCAGAAGTAAACAAAAAACCCTCATGTTGACCTTGCCTTTTAGGGTAAAACTGTGCCTCACAGGACACTTTCACTCATGGAATGATCTGCTGGCAGTTGACCTTGTAAATGTTTATGCATTTCCTTCCATTTTTTCATTTTAGATTTGTCCTGATTAAGTGCCCTGGAATCACTATGTATTAATGTGACAGCTCAAATTACGGGTAGCTTGTAGAATAAAAAGGAAGATAAATTGGATAAATGCCTTATAGTGGGATAGGTAAATTAATTAAGTTTCCAGGGAAATCCAGAGTCTCTCTAATACTTATATATCTGCAAGGTGATTATTTGTAAATAAATAATGCATAGAGAATGGTTTTAATAAATGTAGTAGGCCAGATTTACTATTCTCTCTGCCAGCAAGTATTCTGCAATAATTTCAGCAGAATGTTCCCATCTGACATCTAAGCTAAATCTTCACCACTTTGCTCACCCTTCTCCTCCAGTCTTTTGAATTTTTGCATTTGTGAGTCAGTGTCTAATACTGATGACTGCTACAGCTCCTTTTGTATTCACAGGTTAACTAAACATAGAAATGTAAACTTAGAATCTGTGCTAGTTTGAGCCTAGCCAGCATGTTTTGGTGAGAAGAACTAGATGATAGGCTGTAAAATGAAAACAATGGTGAGGTCTACTTCGCTCAGTCTTGCTGAGATGTATACAAAAGAAGAAAGGCAAAACAAAGATTAGGGCATTTGCTTCTTCTCCTCGCTGGGGAACTTCTCCTGCTGGGGAGCTCGTGGCTGCTGGCTGGACTCCATCTTGCTTTCTAACCTCACCCTCCTTTGCTTGGCTGCTTCACCTTGCTTTTAACCCTCTTGGCCGAACCTCCATTCTTCCTTGGGATTGGGGTAAGGTTGAGAGGGGTAGGGGGAAGGTGAGGGGTGGTTGAGAGCCCCTCCTGGGGACTCAGGTTTCTGGGAGGGGAATTGTGTTTGTATTACCTTTTTTACCTTGTATATTTCTGTCTATAACTGTATATACTGTGAATATCTGCTTGTAAATTGTGCCAGCTGTAAATACAAGCTTCATTCAAATTTCCAGAGCCGACTGAGTCTAGTCTGGGCAATTTCTAAAAGTGTGGGGGGGAGGGGGACACCCAAACCATCACAGAATCATAGAATTAGTCAGGGTCGGAAGGGACCACAAAGATCATCTAGTTCTGATCCCCTTGCCATGGGCAGGGACACCTTACACTAGAGCAGGCTGCCTACAGCCTCATCCAACCTGACCTTAAACACCTCCAAGGATGGGGCCTCAATCACCTCCCTGGGCAACCCATTCAAGGCTGCCACCACTCTCATGCTGAACAGCTTCCTCCTCACATCCAGCCTGAACCTACCCATCTCCAGCTTCACTCCGTCCCCCCTAGTTCTGTCACTCTCTGATATCCTGAAAAGACCTTCTCCAGCTTTTTTGTAGGCCCCCTTCAGATACTGAAAGGCCACAATAAGGTCACCTTGGACCCTTCTCTTGTCAACTTAGTTGCAGTAATACCAGAATGTCTCAATTTGGTTTGGGGATGACTATCCTGAAGGAGAAACAGAAGCTTAATTTTATTAGCCTTTCAGTTCTTGACCTCTATTTAAGGCCTTTAAGTGGCACAGGATTAGATCACTTATGGTTTTGTGCTGTGGATTTCTCTCCACCATAGCTGACAATCCTGCTGTCAATGCACAAGGACTTTCACTGATAACAGATCCAGATGGATTTAAATATATGACCAACAGATGAAAGGTTTTAACCTCTTAGCCTGCTTGTCCTATTCTAGTTGAAGGTTTTATATTGTGAGATTGCTTTAGTGTCAGACAATCCTAACAAAATTTAGATTTACTGCTCGATTTTGTTTAATCTGGCAAGATACTAAATAACTGCATTGAGGGTTTGATGTAAGAAGAATGTCAGAGTGTTGTATGAGGAAGGATCAGCCCCTAACTGGGGCAACTAAAACATTAGTTATCTAAATAAATAATGTTCTACTTAGCATAGTTGTGTCTCCTTAATGATAGATCTTTATTATGGTCAGTTAAAATAACACCAATAAAGATCATAGAATCATAGAATCAGCCAGGTTTGAAGAGACCTCCAAGATCATCCAGTCCAACCTAGCGCCCAGCCCTAGCCAATCAACCAGACCATGGCACTAAGTGCCTCAGCCAGGCTTTTCTTGAACACCTCCAGGGACAGCAACTCGGCCACCTCCCTGGGCAGCCCATTCCAATGCCAATCACTTTCTCTGTGAAGAACTTCCTCCTAACATCCAGACTAGACCTCCCCCAGCACAGCTTGAGACTGTGTCCCCATGTTCTGTTGCTGGTTGCCTGGCAGAAGAGACCAACCACACCTGACTATGGCCTCCCTTCAAGTAGTTGTAGACAGCAATGAGGTCTGCCCTGAGCCTCCTCTTCTGCAGGCTGCACACCCCCAGCTCCCTCAGCCTCTCCTCACAGGGCTGTGCTCCAGGCCCTTCACCAGTTTCGTTGCCCTTCTCTGGACATGTTTCAGTACCTCAACATTTCTCTTGAATTGAGAAGCCCAGAACTGGACATAGGACTCAAGGTGTGGCCTGACCAGTGCTCAGCACAGAGGCAGAATAACCTCCCTTGTCCTACTGGCCACACTGCTCCTGGGTTTATTTGCTAAGGTACCATCCAGTTCTCACTAACATTTAGTAATTTCTACACTTGGAATACTTTGAAACAAGGACCATGTTCCTGTCATGGCAAATTAGGTCGACATGGCGAAACACAGAGTCATGGGATGATGAAACATTAAAGAGTACATTATTAACTGATGTCTTTTTCATTTTATTCTTCTTCAGTGACATTTAACAAATTGAATGTTAAATGCTGAGAGACACAATAATGCTTTGTTAGATTACTGAAAAACAGGGGGAAAGAGTTTCCTCAGCTGGTGTGTAATGTAGTAATATAAAGTTGAGCTTAGTGATAGGTTTTGGAGACACTGTTTGAGGTCTCTTATCCCCCCAATATGTTAGAGACTGCAGCTCCAAAGCACAGTCTACATGATTTATAAAGTTTCTTGTGTACTTCTCTGGAGTTAATTTAGGAATCCTTACTTCTGCTTTTGTCATGTCCCATGAGGGCTTTTTCAGGATCTCAAGACTCTGCAAAAAAACAATGCAGCTATTTTGAGATTGACAGACCTCAGAAAGCAACTCTCTGTCATCAGCACATATCGACGTCTCAAGTGAACAACAGTTTTTCCATTTTAAGTATGTTAAGAGAATTGGCAATTTTACCTACAGCTAAACATTAACTGAATCCCCTTTGACTGCTTGCAAGGGTGAATGTCACATTCTAGATATAATAAGAGCAAGAAAAGTTAATATGTTTCAGCCTTTTTCCTTAGGTGTAAAACAGAAAGGACAAGACAAGTTTCTACATATAGCAGCAAAGAGGTGTAAGGCAATAATGAAATTGGTGTGTACATTCCAATGATTTCTAACAGAACAGCCTGCTAACTCCACTTTCAAGACATATCTAGTATATTTTAGGCCCCATCTAATATATTTTAGACCATTGTTGTATAAGATATGTATTATTCAGTTCACGCCAGCAGGTCAGAACCTATAGCTGTGTGCTTTGTAGTGCACTATGAACGCTTTGTTGTTAAACACTTGATACAATGAAGTCATTCAAAGGATTACTCCAAAAGGTAAACAATGCAGTCAGGAAATGTCTTGCTTTCCTGCTAATAACAATAATATTTATCATTAGTAAATCATTGGCCATGCAACAATTCTTTTATTTTATGTATATGTATATCTATCTATCTATCTATCTATCTATCCAGTTCTGAGACAAACATGCTTTGGGATCTGCTTACTTTGAAAAAAAATATGGACTTTAAAATGTTAAACATGTCTCATGGCTTCAAGATTGGTGCCTCCAGCAGGATTTTGGCTTTTTTGACCATGGATTCCCCCACATGAGGTCAGGTCTGCTGGCAGCAGATGGGGTGCACCTCTCTCCAAGTGGAAGAAGGTTTATATCTCCGGGGTTGGCTGGGATCATTAATCATGCTTTAAACTAGGTTGGAAGGGGGGCTGGGGTGTGAAAGCCAGGCTTACTATAAACAAGTCTGAGAAAATTGTAGGGCAATGTGTCAGTTCCACTGTTATCTCAGGGGAGGTAGATAACAATGAGTTGTGTGCTGGAGAGGGTGCAAGAGATAGCACATCAGGATGGGAGGCTAACAAGAGCCTTAAGTCTGTTACCTTGAAGCTGGTAACACACAAGATGTTGGGGATGCTGGAGACACACAAGAACTCTTTAAGTCTTACAGAGATGGACCACAGGAATCAAGTAATGAGAAATCAGCACACGCAGAGCTTACTGCTAGATTGGTGGCCATGGAAGAGGCTAAGAATGGTCAGACTGCATGACTGAAAGCCAATAGGTTAACTCCCTCCCTGAAATGCTTATACACCAATTCATGGAGCATGGGGAATAAGCAGGAGGAGCTGCAGATCTGCATTAGGCTGAATAACTATGATGTAATTTCCATTACTGAGACATGGTGGCACAAGTCCCAAGACTGGAATGTTGCCATGGATGGCTATGTATTGTTCAGGAAGGATAGACCAGCAAGATGAGGTGGAGGAGTTACTCTCTATGTGTGAGAACAACTGAAAAATGCTGAGTTCTATCCAAGGAGGGAGGCAGAACAGGTTGAAAGCCTGTGGGTAAGAATTAAGGGATGTGGGAAAGGAGATGAAATAGTTGTAGGCATCTACTATAGACCACCAGACCAAGAGGAAGACGTTGGTGAAGCCTTCTACAGACAGCTGGAGGTAGCCTCTAGAGCTAACTCCTTGGTACTCATGGGTGACTTCAATCACCCTGATATTTGCTGGGAAGATCATACAGCCAGGCACAGTCACTCCAGGAGGCCCTTGCTGTGTATCAGTGATAACTTCTTGATGCAGGTAGTGGAGGAGCCAACAAGGAGAGGTGCACTGCTGGACCTTGTATTAACTAATAAAGAGGGATTGGTTGAGGACATTAAGGTTGAGAACAGCCTTGGGGACAGTGATCATGATATGGTGAAGTTTAGTATTCTACAGGGTAGAATCTGACCAACAAGTAGAACTACAACTTTGAACTCCTGCAGAGCTAACATTGTGCTCTTCAGGGACATGCTTGCAGAAATCCCGTGGACTAAGGCTCTGGAGGGGAAAGGAGCCCAAGAAAGTTGGCTCATTTTTAAAGACCACTTCCTCCAAGCCCAAGCTAGGTGCGTTCCCCTGCGTAAAAAATCAGGTAGATGTGCTAGGAGACCTGCATGGTTGAATAAAGAGCTCCTGAAGGAAATCTCAGGGAAGGAAGAAACTTACAATTCATGGAAGAAGAGACTGGTCACTTGGGAGAGCTATAGAGAAGTAGTCAGGGCATGTAGGAAGACGGCAAGGAAGGGCAAAGCCCTCTTGGAACTGAAGCTGGCAAAGGAAGTAACACAGAACAAGAAGGACTTCTTCAAATCCATCAGTAGGAATAGAAAGCCCAGGGAAGGTGTGGAGGCACTGCCAAGTGAGTAGGCAGCCTGAGAACTGAGGATGTGGAGAAGGCAGAGTTGCTGAATGTCTTCTTTGCTTCAGTCTTTACACCTAAGGCTGAACTCCCCTATGTACTCCAGACCCTGGATGAAGGAGAGGAAGCCCGGAGGAGGGAATGCTCAACACTGGTCAGTGCAGACTGGGTTAGGGACCAATTATGCAAATTGAACATTCACAGGTTCTTGGGCCCTGGTGGGATGCACCCAAGGGTGCTGAGAGAACTGCCTGAGGTTGTTACTCTGCCACTCTCCATCATTTTTGCCAAATGGTGGCAGATAGGAGAGGTGCCTGAGGACTGGAGGAGAGCCAGTGTCACTCCAGTCTTCAAAAAGGGCAAGAAAGAGGTTCCAGGAAACTATAGACCAGGCAGCCTCACCTCCATCCCTGGAAAAGTAATGGAGTGGTTCCTGTTGGAGGCACTTGGAAGAGAAGAAGGTTATCAGGAGTAGCCAGCATGGATTTACCAAGGAGAAGTCATGCTTAACTAACTTGACAGCATTTTATGATGTCATAACTGAATGGTAGATTCAGAGAAATCAGTGGGTGTAGTCTACCTTGACCTTAGCAAGGCCTTTGACAATATCTCCTATGACATTTTAGTGATCAAGCTGAGGAAATGTGGGATGGAAGAGCAGATAGTGAGGTAGGTTAGGAACTGGTTGCAAGATAGAGTTCAGAGGGTGGTGACCAGTGGTGCCAGGTCCAGCTGGAGAGCTGTGACTAGTGGTGTCCTCCAGCTTGGAGACCAGGATGTGGTGTGGGACACTGTCAAAGGCCTTGCTCAGCTCCAGGTAAATGACATTTATTGTTTGCCCCTCATCTATTCATGTTGTGATCTGTTCCTAGAAGGGCACCAAGTTTGTCAGGTAGGATTTGCCCTTGGTGCAGCCATGCTGATTGTACCAAATCACCACTTCACTCTTCTCCTACATTAATAGTGCCTCCAGAAGGATCTACTCCATGATCTTACTGGGCACAGAGGTGAGACTGACTGGCCTGGAGTTCCCCAGCTCCTCCTTCCTACCCTATTTGGCAATGGGAGTTGTGTTTCTCTTTTTCCAGTCCGTGAGGACTCCACCAGACTGCCATGACTTTTGGAATAGAATAGAGAGGGATTTAGCAACCTCATCCTCCAATTCTCTCAGTACCCATTGGTGTATCCCATCAGGTCCCATGGACTTGAACACTTTCAGGTTCTTCAGATGATCACAAACTTGATCTTCACTTATGATGTGCAGTTCTTCCTTCCAGCCCCTGCCATTGTCTTCTATTACTCCAGGAGTTTGGGATAAATGCCTCTGTCTCCTGGACACATGATTTTGAAGGCATCTTCAGAACCTTCAAATTGCAAAATAAGTTGCTAAACTATAGTGAAAACCATAATATATTTCCTCTAACAATTGATAAAACTCTATCATGGCTAGGATAAAGAGGCTTCCTACAGAACATGCTGGCTGCTGTGAGGCAGCTATGTGCTCCTACTGATTTATACTGCTATTGCCAGCAAGTCTCGGCCATCTGATTCAGGACCTTGATAGCAGAAGGGAAGTCAAGCAGCTTAAAAGTTTAGGCATTACAAATCCCAGCACAGCAGCACCCGATTCATTTCATGTATCTTGCCCTTAGTGTCTAACACATACATTTTATCAGCAGCTTGTAGGGCATGCAGTCAGACAATTTCCATTATGGTCAGTGAAATAGCATGGTTAAAACCCTGTGCAATGCTTTATAAATTTAAATTTAAGCATAAATGTTCTGTAACAAGATTATTGTATCTGATCTGATGGTTGGAGAAAGCTCACTCATTCTGTATTGTCAGCACTTGGAGCAGTCATTGATGTATTAAGCTCTTACACAAGTCATGGCATCTTACTTGAACCAACGTGCAGTGGCAGCAGGTTTCAGCTGAAAAAGTAGAGGCAAGATCCACATTTATAACAGTGAAGGCAATCAGCTTTGCAACGGATTAGTGAAGAATAAGGTAAATTCCCACCACTTGGAGTCCTTTTATCAATGTCTGATGTCTTTCTAAAAGAAACAATCTATTTCAACAACATTTTAGTAGGTTATATGTACAAATGAGGGGAAGAAATCTACCTTTTCCATGCATCAAATTGGTTTGGATTAGCACAGTTTCTGCTTCTGTTTTTAGATATTCTTGCTAAGTAAGGTTAGGAAAAAATCCCAACTGAGCCAGTGTGTCAGGGTTTGAGCAGAACTGAAGTGAAAAGAATAGGCTAAGTAACTGAACAGACTTAGGTCATTCTGATAAGGAGGCACAGCTGCAGAAAAGTGGCCTTGGGAGGCTGGCAGAAAGCTGCTACCTGTAGCTGAGCTGCGTGAGAAAGCAGGCTGGTCAGCCCTGGGAACAAGCAATGTTGTGGCTAAGCTGACTAAAAGGCGGATTAAGGGGGGTAGTTGGTCAGATCTGCCTCTGTGTGTGTGGACAGCCCATCTCTGCTGCATAAGTCTATCAAAAGTACACGTCCCTCTACCGACCTCCACTCTATAGGTATCAGGCTTAGCTTCAATAAACGGATTGACCATTATGCATCACATTGGTGTAAGCCTTGTGTCTCTCCCTCTCCTGCACAGCCTAGAAGAGAGGCTAACTCAACACCAGTGGTACAAAGTATTGGATTGTTTCCCTAAAAACCATTAAATCAAGAAGTGAGCTGTGACAGTACTGTCCTGAAACTGTTGCTTTAACAATGCTATCTCCCACAGAAAATCCACTTTAAATCTATGCTACATTCTGGAAGGCTAGGCTCTACAAGTGTACTCAAAACTTCTTCCTCATGGAAAATGTTATTCATATAGTTAAAAGAAATGTCATTTCTGTATGCCTGTGATGGATCTAGCACTTACCTACACAGAGGATAGAATTTTCTGAAGCAAATCCCTTTTGTCAAAATGGGCTTTGCAAGCATAAACTCTATTACTTACGTGTGTGAATGCCTATACCTACAGACTTGAAAGCTGCTTTCAAAATTTGGTCTATTAAATAAACCTGCAGATTAGCAACGCTAGTATGGGGCTCCAGCTGAAAGCTTCCCTTTAAAATAAATGTGATGTTTTACTAGAAGTAAATGGAAACATTGAAAAAAGTGGGTTGATAAACAGTAGTGAGTTGAGATAGAGTCGTAGCAATAGATGTTTTGACAAAATTGGCGATGCTGAAGCAGGCATTTAGCCTGACTTAGCTAAAATAATAAATTGTTATAGCCCAAGCTAGACATGACAAAAGTATGAATCAACTTGTCCATCCTATTTAGGCAGAGATTCTGGGCCCAGTCCTGTTCACTGTTTTTACTGATGATCCTGACAAGGGGATTGAGTCCAGCATCAGTAAGTTTGCAGATGACACCAAGCTAGGAGCAGGTGTGGATCTGTTGGAGGTTAGAAGAGCCCTGAAGAGGTGTTGAGTTGGCCTCTCTTCTAGGCCACGTGGGAGAGGGAGAGACACTGGGCTTACACCAATGTGATGCATAATGGTCGGTCCCTTTATTGAAACCAGGCATGATACCTATAGAGTGGAGTTCGTTAGAGGGGCATGGACTTTTCATAGACTTACATAGCAGAGATGGGCTGTCCACACACACTGAGGCAGACCTGACCAACTACCCCCCCTTTGCAAGAACTTAGCCATAACATTGCTTGTTCCCAGGGCTGAGCAGCCTACCTTCTTGCACAGCTCGGAACTCTCTCAGCTTCTCTGCCAGCCTCCCAAGGCCACTTTTCTGCAGCTGTGCCTCCTTATCAGTTCGATTACTCAATCCTGCTTACTCTCCTTATTTTCTCAGACTATTCAGTTCTGCTCAATTCTGCTCAAACTCCAACATAGAGGGATCTAAACAGGCTGGATGGGTGGGCAGAGGCCAATGGGATGAGACAGAACAAGGCCAAGTGCAGGGTTCTACATTTCGGCCGCAACAACCCCAAGCAGTGCTACAGGCTGGGGACAGAGTGGCTGGAGGGCAGCCAGGAAGAAAGAGACCTGGGGATGCTGGTAGATAGTAGCTGAACATGACGCAGCAGTGTGCTCAGGGGTCCAGTAGAGCCAATGGCATCCTGGCCTGGATCTGGAACAGTGTGGCCAGTAGGACAAGGGAGGGTATTCTCCCCCTGTACTCAACACTGGTCAGGCCACATTGTGAGTGCTGTGTCCAGTTCTGGGCCCTTCAATTCAAGAGAGCTGTTGAGGTACTGGAAGGTGCCCAGAGAAGGGTGAAAAAGCTGGTGAGGGGCCTGGAGCACTGTTGTGGAGGGCTCGAAGGCCTGAAAATAGGTTTGTTTGTGCCTTGCCTTGCCTGGACATGTTTTTCTGCCCAAACCAGAGGCAAACACATTAAATGGATAAAAGGGGCACAATAGGCCTGGTGCCATGAAGTCTGGCCTGCCTAGGGTCCAGGTTGTATACGGTGGTTGTAAATATGTTGTGTAAGGCCATGCGCCCAGCTCATGCTTGCCGGGTGCTAGCCTGTGTGTTTGCCATATTTGGAAAGCCCAGGGTTGTGATTTTGTCTATTATGGTATTGTTTGGCTGACTGCCATAACCTGATTGGTCATTCTAGTGGCCAAGGGGCCATTAATCTCGGCCCCCATCTACTAAATAAAGGCACACAGGTAAACAATGTGCTCGGGCCCCCCTGCTCATGCTCACTTGCTTGTTCAGGCTCCATTATTAGGTTTAGACTCATCAGCTTTGCTTATGCCTAATTGCTTTGCTGTTATTACACAGACAGATTCTCCCATAGACTCCCAGCCAGCTGTGCACACTTGCATGCCACTGCAGTGAGTTACCAGGACCAGATCCTGTATTGCCTGCCTTTACCTATGGAGCTCAGACTCCCGAGCAGCTGTGAACCCTATGGTATGCCTGCTGCCTTATTAATGCCTGGTAAGCGCCACTGCTGCTGAGTTAACCAGGAGCAGACTCCATTTGTCTGCACGTGATCAGCCTGATAGCTAACGTTAGACTGTGCTCAGACTGCATGGCACTGTACTCCCTCTGTACATGAGGTCCTGCCAACAGTCCCTGGACAGAGCATCCACGAGAAGCCAGGAGACAAGCGCAGAGATTGCATCCTTCACCGAGAGAGCAAGGTCAGAGACCGTTCATCTCCCCAGAATCCGGGAAGATTCTCCTTTCCCCTAAAGCCGGGAGGATTCCAGCCTCAAAGTCCACGAGCAATGACTCCCCTGAAGTTTGGACACTTGTAATAGGCTGTGACATAGCCCTGGAGGGTGATTGATAATTAATCAGATTTATGAGTGAATGCTTTAATGCCTCTGTTATTTCTATTGCCTCTGCCACAGAGCAGAAAGAACTTTCAGCCCACCTGTTGGGCAAGTAGTATATAGACCCCAAGAGGCATTAAGCCACGGGGGAAATCCTTTCTCTGATTATAGTTTGAATGTTTGCTAGTTATTGACAAGTTACTGTTGATCTATTTCCTAGAATGTCTTTATGACCGTGTAAGGTCCTTTTAATATTAAATTCAGTGGTTGGGGGTGGCAAGAGTTCAGAATATTGAAGTTAATAAATATATATTTTTACAGAATATTAATCTTGCACCAGTTAATTTCTCCCCTCCACCACAGTGGGTGTAGGTGGCAGAATACCCCTCCTCGACAAGCACAGCCCTGTGAGGAGAGGCTGAGGGAGCTGGGGGTGTGCAGCCTGCAGAATAGGAGGCTCAGGGGTGACCTCATTACTGTCTACAACTACCTGAAGGGAGGCTGTAGCCAGGTGGGGTTGGTCTCTTCTGCCAGGCAACCAGCAACAGAAGAAGGGAACACAGTCTCAGGTTGTGCCGGGGGAGGTCTAGGCGGGATGCTAGGAGGAAGTTGTTGGCAGAGAGAGTGATTGGCATTGGAATGGGCTGCCCAGGGAGGTGGTGGAGTTGCCGTCCCTGGAGGTGTTCAAGCAAACCCTGAATCGGGGACTTAGTGCCACGGACTAGTTGATTGGACAGGGATGGATGATCTTGGATGTCTCTTCCAACCTGGTTCATTCTGTGATTCTATGACTCTATGGTTGAGTGGTTTATATTTTTGTTTGTTTTAAGACAAAGAAAGGAAGATTATTGAGTGGATATTTCTCCCTTAACTCTTTGTCAATTATATATATCTAAGATACTTTATGTATATAAGATTATTATAAAGATCTCTCCTGGCTCATTAAATGGATGACAATGGGTACCAGGAGAAAGCTTTCCAGCTACAAGGATAGTGAAACTATGCAGAATGGATTTTGTAAGGAAGCTCTGGAATCCCCTTATTTGGATATTTTCAATAATAAACTAAACAGATTTCTGCTAAGTATGTTCTTTGCCTTTTCTCAGAGGAAAAAGAAAAAAGAGAAATAGATGAATATCTAACTCCTTCCTGTCCTGTATTTTCCAGGGCAGGCTAAGCTTCTTTTATTAGCATGACAGGGTTACAAAGCCTGTGCTTTGCAGCATTTGGTATTTGCTAATAGCATTATTTAGTGAGCTATTGCCAAATCCCTTGCAGAAGAGGCTCATCTAATGGATCCCATCTTTATTCCTTTTCTGATTTGGGCATTGTAAGTGCTCTGACAATAATATGTAAGATAAATATTTAATAATTACTCTAGTTTCACAGGCTGTGTAATTTGACCTGTATTATTACATAAAGAGATCCGTTCACTCAGTCATAATGCAATGTCTCTTTCTGAGTTTTTCCATGACTTAGTGCTTGTTCACACTTTTGGAGGCCAGTGAAGAGAATGAGTACAGTCAGGTTTCATAACATAGAATGACAGAATGGCTAAGATTAGAAGACTTTGGAGATCATCTAGTCCAACCTTCCTGCTAGAGCAGAGCATCCACGATTTTCAAGATCTCTAAGGATAGAGAATCAATAGCCTGTTGGGGCAACCTGTTCCAGTGATAGACTGGACCTGAGCAACGTATTTCACTCTGTCCCACATGACATCCTGGGCACCAAACTGGAAAAACGCAGACTGGATGGGTGTAGCACTCACTGGATATGGAATTGGCTGGATGAATGCAGGCGGATAGTGGTGATCAAGGGCACAATGTCAACCTAGAGACCAGTGCCAAGTGGCATCCCTCAGGGGTCAGTGCTGTTTAACATCTTTGTCAATGACATGGATAGAGAAATCAGTGCACCCTCAGCAAGTTTGCAGATGACACCAAGCTGTGTGGCAGTCAACTTGCTAAAGGGTAGGGATCCATCCAGAGGGACCTGGACAGACTGGAGAGGTGGGCACAGGCCAATCTCATGACATTCAACAAGGCCAAGTGTAAGGTCCTGCACCTGTGTCAGTGCAATCCCAAGCACAACTCCAGGCCGAGTGGCAAATGGCTGAAAGCAGCCCTGAGGAAAAGGACTTGGGGGTCTGGGGTGGTGAAAAGCTCAACATGAACCTGCAGTGTGCATGTGGAGCCCAGACAGCAACTGTGTGCTGGGCTGTAGCAAGCGAAGCATGGCCAGCAAGGCAAAGGAGGGGATTCTCCCCTTTACTCAGCTCTCTCAGACCCCACCTGAAGTATTGTGTACAATTCTGGAGTCCCTAACACAAGAAGGACATCAAACTGTTGGAGCTAGTCCAGAGGAGGCCACCAAGATGCTCAGAGGGCTGGAGCACCTCTGCTATGAGGACAGGCTATGAGAGTTGGGGCTCTTCAGCCTGGAGAAGAGAAGACTTTGAGGTGACCTTGTAGTATCCTTCCAGTATCTGAAGGGTGCCTACAGGATGGCTGAGGAGGAACTATTTACAAGGTCTTGTAATGACAGGATGAGGGGTAATGGGTTTAAACTGGCAGAGGGAAGATTTAAACTGGATATTAGGAAGAAGTTCTTTACAGTGAGGGTGGTGAAACACTGAAACAGGTTGCTCAGGGAGGTTGTGGGTGCTCCCTCCCTGGAGGTGTTCAAGGCCAGGTTGGATGAGGTCTTGAGCAACCTGTTCTAGTGGGAGGTGTCCCTGTCTACAGCAGGGAGTAGGAAGTAGATGATCTTTGAGGTCCCTTCCAACCTAGACCACTCTATGATTCTATGATTCTCTGACTACATGTTACAGTAAAACATGGGGTTTGTTTTTTGTTTGCTTCTTACATCCAAATAGGATTTTACATGTTTCAGTCTGCACCC
Source organism: Tricholaema leucomelas (assembly GCA_013400475.1). Classification (NCBI taxonomy): domain Eukaryota; kingdom Metazoa; phylum Chordata; class Aves; order Piciformes; family Lybiidae; genus Tricholaema lacrymosa; species Tricholaema leucomelas. The sequence goes on from WAAF01008526.1 coordinate 55,017, forward strand.
ATTGCCTCCCATCCTTTCACTGGATACCACTGGAAAAGACTGCCCCCATATTCTTTACTCATCCCCATCAAGTGTTATACACCCTGATAAGATTGCCCCTGAGCTTTCTGTTCTCCAAGCTGAATGGTCTCAGCTCTCTCAGCCTCTCCCTTGTTTGTTAGATTCTACAATCCCTTAATCATCTTTGTGGCATGATGGACTCCAGTAAATTCATGCTTGTCTTATACTATTGTACAGGGTTAGCCCTCCAAGGGGAGTGACCTTGAACTTGACCCTAGGTGGTCTTGACCCCTCCCCAGGAGTGGGTCTGAACACCACCAGATAATTCATGGTTATTCCACTCTCCCTTCCTGCCTAAAGATCCATAAAAGCAGGGGGACTTCCTGGTCCTCTCTCTGTGCTCCCTGCCTCCCTGCTTACCAGCATCACCATCCTGTTCCTGGTTCACTTTGTTTTACCACGTGGCCATCACCCACCAAGTGGACAAACCCCTTACCATCAAAAATCTGGTTGTATTTACACGTTTTGTATTGGTTTTCCCTTCCCTATACCTTTGTAACTTCCCTACTTCAGATACCTTTTTGTAATTTATTGTTAAACTCTTTTTTTTTTTTTTTTTTTTTTTTNATGTCCTCGACCATTGCAGTGAAGGCATATTGCTGGCTAATAGTCAGCTTGTGGTCTTCCAGATGCTTCTCTATCATGTTGTTTTTAAGTTTGTATCTAGTGTTATTCCTTGTGCATGCTGTTATTCCTGCTCACTGTGAGACTTGGCATTTAATTCTGTTGATGTTTGTGAGATTCTTATTACTACATTTATTATATTTTAATAATTATTAAGCTTATGGATTTAATCCAACTGTTGATATGTCACCTTTTATTTGTATACTGCTTAGTGTACAAATACTGATATCAACCAGTACATAGTGAGTATCAGTTGAATTTTGCCATGTGTCTTCCTTACATCATAGAATCAAGCAGGTTAGAAGAGACCTCCAAGATCATCCAGTCCAACCTAGCACTCAGCCCTGGCCAATCAAATAGACCATGGCACTAAGTGCCTCAGCCAGGCTTTGCTTGAATACCTCCAGGCATGGTGACTCCACCACCTCCCTGGGCAGCCCATTCCAATGCCAATCACTCTCTCTGCCAACAACTTCCTCCTAACATCCAGCCTAGACCTACCCTGGCACAACTTGAGACTGTGTCCCCTTCTTCTGTTGCTGGTTGCCTGGCAGAAGAGACCAACCCCACCTGGCTACAGGCTCCCTTCAAATACTTGTAGACAGCAATGAGGTCTGCCCTGAGCCTCCTCTTCTCCAGGCTGCACACCCGCACCTCCCTCAGCCTCTCCTCATATGTTTTGTGTTCCAGGCCTTTCACCAGCTTTGTCACCCTTCTCTGGAGACATTCCAGTATCTCAACATCTCTCTTGAATTGAGGGGCCCAGAGCTGGACACAAAGTTAGGTAATTAAAAATCAATCACTAAAGCTGAGATACTTCTCCTTTAATTTAACAATTTTGAGTTAAATACATAGTCTAATTTTTCAAGCTTAATTGTAAAATTAGTTAAGTCCATCTCAGGAAGGACTTAGGAAAAGGAAAGTTTCCAAAGCTGGTTTCATTCCACCCATAGAAATACATCAGAAACACAGGTGTCAAATCACTGTCTGGAATCACAGGATCATTGAATGGTTTGCGTGGAAGGGACTTCCAAAGTTGTTCTAGTTCAACAATCTGCTGAGAAGCTGGCGGCCCATGGCTTAGACAGGTGGACTCTTCACTGGGTTAAAAACTGGCTGGCTGGCTGTGCCCAGAGAGTTGTGGTCAGTGGGGTTAAATACATTTGGTGACCGGTCACAAGTGGAGTCCCTCAGGGCTCAGTTTAGGGACCAGTCTTGTTTAGTCTCTTCATCAATGACCTGGCTGAGGGGATCGGACGTACCCTCAGCAAGTTTGCAGATGACACCAAATGAAGCACAAGTGTCAATCTGCTGGAGGGTAGGAAGGTCCTGCAAAGGGATTTGGACAGGCCGGAGCCATGGGCTGAGGTCAATTGCATGAGTATTAACAAGGCCACATGCTGGCTCATGCACTTTGGCCACAACAATCCCCAGTAGTCCTACAGGTTGGGGAAGGAGTGATTGGAGAGCTGCCTAGTGGAAAGGGACCTGGGTGTGTTGGTGCACAGTCGGCTGAACATAAGCCAGCAGTGTGCCCAGGAGGCCAGGAAGGCCAACAGCATCCTGGCCTGGATTGGAAATGGTGTGACCAGCAGGAGTAGGGAGGTGATCATGCCCCTGTACTCAGCACTCGTGAGACCACACCTCGAGTACTGTGTCCAGTTTTGGTCACCACAGTACAGGAGGGACAATGAGGTGCTGGAGCGGGTGCAGAGAAGGGCAATGAGGCTGGGGAGAGGTCTGGCAAACATGACCTGTGAGGAGCAGCTGAGGGAGCCGGAGCTGGGATTGTTTAATCTGGAGATGAGGAGGCTGAGAGGGGACCTTATTGCCCTCTACAACTACCTAAAAGGCGGTTGTAGTGAGGCTGGAGCTGGTCTCTTCTCCTGAATTACTAATGATAGGATAAGAGGAAATGGCCTCAAGTTGCATCAGGAGAGGTTTAGGTTGGATGTTGGGAAGAAGTTCTTTCCTGGGCGGGTGGTCAGGCACTGGAACAGGCTGCCCAGGGAGGTGGTGGAGTCACCATCCCTGGAGGTGTTTAAAAGGAGAGTGGATGTGGTGCTAGAGGGTTAGGGTTAGGGTTAGGGTCTAGTGATGAAGGCTGCTGGGATGAAAGATGGACTGGATGCTCCTGGTGGTCCTTTCCAAGCATAGCAGTTCATAGTGATTAGATGCTGTGCTGAGGGATTTGGTTTAGTCAAGGCCTTGTCAGTATGAAACTAATGATTGGACTTGATGATCTTGAAGGTCATTTCCAATCTAAGAAACTCTGTGATCCCTGCAGAGAGCAGGGACATTTGCCATTAGATCAGGTTGCCCGGGAGTGAAACCTATGTGAGCAGTTTAGATTTGTGAGCTGGAGAGAGGTGAGGACAAAGGAGGTGATTCTCCCCCCTTTACTCTGCTCTTGTCAGACCCCATCTGGAATACTGTGTGCAGTTCTGGAGCCCCCAACACAAGAGGGACATGGAACTGCTGGAGCAGGTCCAGAGGAGAGCCACAAAGATGATCAGAGGGCTGCAGCAGCTCTGCTATGAGGACAGGCTGAGAGAGTTGGGGCTCTTCAGCCTGGAGAAGAGAAGGCTTCGAGGAGACCTTATAGCAGCTTTCCAGTATCTGAAGGGAGCCTACAGGAAGGCTGGGGAGGGACTATTTACAAGGTCTAGTAATGTCAGGACGAGGGGGAATGGGTTTAAAGTGGAAGAGGGGAGATTTAGACTGGATTTTAGGAGGAAGTTCTTTCCAGTGAGGGTGGTAAGACACTGGAACGGGTTGCCCAGGGAGGTTGTGGATGCTTCCTCCCTGGAGGTGTTTAAGGCCAGGCTGGATGAGGCCTTGAGCAACCTGCTCTAGTGGGAGGTGTCGGAGCTAAATGATCCTTGAGTTCCCTTCCAACTTAAACCATTCTGTGATTCTGTGAGAAGCAGTCACTCTAAACAAGGGGATCTGGCGACCAATTATCATCCTTGTCTAACACTGAGGAAAACCCTGTGATTTAGTCCCATTAGATAATGGGCCTGTATACAACACTAAGTATTTCCCAGCCCTCACACCTTAAATGGTTTAAGAGTCATAATGAAATAAAATGTTGTCAAAATTAATTTTATGAGTATTGACAAAGTGTGCCTGCATTTTAAACTCTTGGAATCATGCAGCAGTGCCTTTCACTAAGTTTTAAATGCTTTAAAGAAAAAGTCATTGTTTTTTTCTGGCCACACAGAGCAAACATATGCTCGCTTCATCTTATCGTCCAAATTATCGTCCACACAGGTTTCCAAAGATTGATCCATTTCTGCCCTACAAGAGGTAATACAGAATCAAGTTACATCTGGTTTGATTTCCCTCTAATGAAACAGCCAATTGCCCCGTGTCAGAGAAGATGTACTGTAGGTATTCTTCTGGGATTTTACTTGGCTTTTGCAGTCAATAAAGAAATAAGATCTAGCATTTAATTTATAAAACATGAATTCCACTGGGCTGGAAGCATCAGGAATGATAATGTGTTTTTACTGTTGTATACAGAATACTTTAGCAAAATACCTTTGGCTATCTATGATGAAGAAAACAAACAAAAAAACCATTATCCTCTGTGATTTTTGCACTGGTATACTTATTTTACAGCACAACAAGACAGTTTTCTGCACAGTATTGCTTCCTCAACTTAATTTATGAAGGAGTTGAACAAGATTACTGTAGGAAGCAGCCTTACAAGTGAGATGAAGGATACTCCAGTTTTCAGGAGGAGAGTTTTGAATGTGCACATTACTCCGTTGTAATAAATTTCTCAGGGTACAATTTTTATTGTTCAATTATTTATCTTCCTTGAATACTCCAGCATTTGATTTGACTCAGCTTTCCCCTTGTATTTGTCTGTTGCCTTACTTGCCTCAATTTTTATTGTTTATTTTCACTATTTTATTTAAAATTTGACTGCACCATTCCTCATCCAAATCATGAGTTTGATCAGAGATAGATCCATTCAGCGTTCATATGGAAATGGGTTCTACAGTATAAGTACTATAGATAGCACTACACAGTAAAATCAGCATGGCTTCACCAAGGGCAAACCCTGCCTGACAAATCTGGTGCCCTTCTAGGAACAGATCACAACATGAACAGATGAGGGGTGAGCAACTGATGTCATTTAGCTGGAGCTGAGCAAGGCCTTTGACACTGTCCCATACCACATCCTGGTCTCCAAGCTGGTGACACATGGGTTTGATCAGTGGACCACGAGATGGATACAGAACTGGCTTGATGGCTGCACCCAAAGAGTGGCTGTCAATGGCTCCATGGCCAAGTGGAGACCAGTGACAAGCAAAGTCCCTCAGGGATCAGTCCTTGCACCAGTCTTGTTCATCATCTTTGTGGGTGCTATGGACAGAGGCACTGAGTGAAGCCTCAGCAAGTTTGCTGATGACAGCAAGCTGTGTGGTGCAGCAGATACACTGGAGGGCAAGGATGCCACCCAGAGGAACCTAGACAGGCTGGAGAGGTGGGCACAAGCCAACCTCATGAGGTTCAACAAGACCAAGGGCAAGGTCCTGCATCTGGGTCAAGGTAANAAGCCAAACTGAAAGACTTGGGGCTGTTCAGTCTGCAGAAGAGGAGGTTTCCAGGTGACCTTCTTGTGGCCTTCCAGGATCTGAAGAGGGCCTACAAAAAAGCTGGGGAGGGATTTTTAGGCTCTCAGGGAGTAACAGGACTAGGAGGAATGGATTGAAGCTGGAGGTGGGGAGATTCAGGCTGGCTGTGAGGACGAAGTTGTTCAGCATGAGAGTGGTGAGACCCCAGAATGAGTTGCTCAGGAAGGTGGTTGAGGCCTCATCTCTGGAGGTGTTTAAGGCCAGCCTGGATGAGGCTGTGGGTAGCCTGATCTAAGGTAGGTTGTCCCTGCCCATGGCAGGGGGGTTGGAACTAGATGGCTTTTGTGGTGCCTTCCAACCCTGACTGATTCTATGATTCTAAATTACTTTCTCTGCTTGGAAAGACAGTACAGCAACTTTCCTGGAAAGAATACTTCTGTCTACAGACAATGTCCGTTGTTTACTCCAAAATTCACAACAGAAGTGTCAAAATTGTATTAATACTAGCAGCAGCACATCCTTTAAGCTGAGCCATTAAAGGGTTCAGTTTTGACTTACTCTACACCTGCTGCCCAATGCAGCGTGTCCTTTGCCCCTTATATTCACCGTTTCTCTCTCAACTTTTAACTTTCTGTCCTCTTAGTTCCCTGAATATCTCCATGTCAACAAGATATCTCCCAAATATCCCTGCCTTCTTCTGCTTCAATGTTTGTCACTTTCTCCTGCTGGTTCCACTTTTCTCTCCGGTCTGCTAACTGGGCAGGTGTGCTAGTTTGAAGCTAGCGGGAATACTGAGAGGAATGAGATGATAGGATGTGAAAAGGAAACAATGGTGATGTCTGCTGCACTCATAGGCTTGCTGAGATGTATAAAAACAAGAACACAAATATAGATAACAGAACTGCTCTCTGGCTCTGGCTGCCTCCCTTCTCTAACCTGCTGTCTGTGTGACTAATCCTTCTGCTTCCTAGCCCCCCGGCCAATCCTCCAAACTCACTTTGAACATAAGACAAAGTCTGGGATAAGGTAAAGGGGTGGAAAGAAGGTGGAAGAGTGGTTGGGAGCTCCTCCTGGGGACTCTGGTTTCTGGGAGGGCTGTTGTGTTTCTGTATTACTTTTTAAGTTGTCTATTTCTGTCTGTAGCTGCATCTATTGTAAATACCTGCTTGGAAATTGTGCTAAGCTGTAAATATAAAGCTTCATTCTTAATTACCAGCTTTTCTGAGTCTAGTCTGGGTGATTTCTTAAGTGTGTGGGGGCAAGTAGCACCCAAACCATCACAGCAGGTAGGATATATGCTCTTTTGACAGAAGACATAATAAATGCTGATTGATAGAAAGGCCCATCTAGTCTGTTCTTCTGCCTTTCTCTTTGCTCCTGGCTGCCAAAAAAAAAAACATGCTTTGCCCCTTAATGGGCCAGAAAAAAATATGTTGGTGCTATATGCCTCAGTCTCTTGGCAGATACATGTTCCTGTTCGTACCAGTCTTGATCCCTCACCCATCTTGTGGAGTTTTTCTGTATGAGAGGGCAATAAATCCCCTTTCTCTGTTCCTATGGACCAAGGAGCAGAACAATGCTGGCATGTTTTGGTCAGAATATAGTCTAGAGTGTATCTGAATTTCCTTGTTTCAATATAAGTCTATGTCACTCACAGTCGTGGCTCCAGCTGAGAGGAATTTACACAGGTTAATTAATTAAACATTCTCATACTGGGGGTTACAAGACCTTTCAAGTCAACAGAGAACACACAAATGAAACCATCTTCTGAAGTAACACTTCTTTGTCTCTTTGAGTACCTTTAATTATGGTCTTAGTCTGGATTTTTTCTGTTTCTGAAAGGTCCTCGGGGATCAAACAATGTTCATGAGGTGCTTTGACAATGTTAATCTCCACCTCTGGAGAACAATTTGTAGCTTTTTACATAGGTCCATCTCTGACCTACCTTCCAGATTCACACTGGAAGTATGAAAACATATCCACACCCAATTAAGATCAGTTTAGAGTAACTCTCCTTCTTAGAATTCCTGTATGCAGGTTTTTTTTCTTGGCAATCTCTTCTTATTTTTTTCCCTGCTGTTTTCTGAAACCAGATGATGCCTAAAGAAATGAAGCAAACATTATCCACACCAAAACGACATTCAACATTACGCCAACTCAGTGCACCACTCCCATTAGCTCTTTTCAAGGAGTTTTGAAGTGACAAGTTAAAAGAATTGCCAAGAACGCTGCTGCAGAAATTCAGATGTGAGTGACGAGCTCCGAACTAGCACACTGGCACTGCAAATCTCTTCACTTCATGTGTTCCTTCTTCCTCAACGTGACATCACAATCACTGCAAAAAATGAACTCCTTCTTTCAAAGTCTGACACAATTGCTGTGCCAGGGTTGGAAGGTGAATATTTTGAGAAGCACTGTAATTTACCATTGTGCCAATTCCATGCTCTAAATTAAGGGTTGCAGTGACAGTAACTACCGAGAAAATTAGGATGTTAGCATGGGAAGTCTTTTTTTTTTTCCCCTTTCAGTAGAGTATTAAAATTTCTCACTACAAGTATTTAGCATTACTGGCTAAGTCCCTAACAGCAGAGTGGATGCAGGAAGTGAAGGAATTTGTTGGAACATGAATTAATCTTTATGCTGCAATGGAAAGAGATAGTGATATATTAGGAGTTTGAATAAAAATTTTCAAGTTGATTCTTTCATTCATAATTAAATATTACAGATTCACACCATGATATGTGTTCTCTATTACAGCTTCCTTGAGTCAGATATTATCAAGGTAATGAAAGGGCTTTCAATTTCATTTCAGACAAATTCAGCCTTGTCTCTCAGAAAAATTATTTCCTTTTTTCCATATCATATGAAGGGAGAATTGCTCTGAGACGTTCTCATGTCGTACTTACATCTGTATGTCTGCCATATATCTGTCAGTGGGCTGCTTTTGCAATGCTGTCTTGGGTGAGTGTGGTGGTAGGCTTGATAGGGCAAACATGGGCTTATCTATGTTGGCTTGCCCTGACATGTTCCCCTGTTCCCCTTACTTCTGTGCTGGGGGCGAGGCAACCGCGGGAGGGGAGGGTGAAAGCCCTGGCTTCACCTAATATGGTGAGGCCTGGCAAAGTGCCATTCTGGTTGGTTAATCTATGTCCAATGCCCCATTAGTCTTGGGCTGAATATTGATAAAAGAGATAAGCAGGTCGCACAGGGCTGCTGCTGCTTCATTTTGCATCCTGAATTTGCCTGGAGAGCTTACCAGGAACAGGCTCTAAATGACTGCACACGATTGGCCTACATAGCCAGCATGACATTGTGCTGCACATGGCAAGACATCCTGCCTGCACCTGAAAGTCTCCTGCCAGGACTAGAAGTCCTAGAGATACACAAATCGTCCAGAGGAGCCAGGAGACAAGGTGAGAGATTGTCTGACTCCTTTCCCCAGAAGCCTGGGAAGAATCAAGTCTCAGCAGCCAACAAGACAGAGTCCCACATGCTTTGGTTACTGTCTGATTTATACTTTGTGAGTAAATACTTAAAAGGCTCTTCCAGTATAATATTTGTGTTTGCCACTTTAAGAAATAAGTGCTCTAGTTTTGCCTGTGCCCTGCCTGTATAAATGTTCAGCCTGAGCATTTTCGAACCTGTGAATATGTTTTCTGGCTACTTTTAATCATACAATCAACCAGGTTGGAAGAGACCTCCAAGATCATCCAGTCCAACCTAGCACCCAGCCCTGGCCAATCAAATAGATCATGGCACTAAGTGCCTCAGCCAGGCTTTTCCTGAACACCTCCAGGGACAGCAACTCCACCACCTCCCTGGGCAGCCCATTCCAATGCCAATCACTCTCTCTGGCAAGAACTTCCTCCTGACATCCAGCCTAGACCTCCCCCAGCACAACTTGAGACTGTGTCCCCTTCCTCTGTTGCTGGTTGCCTGGCAGAAGAGACCAACATCCAGCTGGCTACAGCCTCCCTTCAGGGAGTTGTAGACAGCAATGAGGTCTGACCTGAGCCTCTTCTTCTCCAGGTTAAACAACCCCAGCTCCCTCAGCCTCTCCTCACAGGGCTGTGCTCCAGGCCCCTCACCAGCTTTGTTGTCCTTCTCTGGACACCTTCCAGTATCTCAACATCTCTCTTGAATTGAGGAGCCCAGAACTGAACACAGCACTCAAGGTGTGGCCTGACCAGTGTTAAGTATAGGGGAAGAATAACCTCTCTTGTCTACCTGGCCACACTGTTCCTGATCCAGGCCAGGATGTCATTGGCTCTCCTGGCCACCTGGGCATGCTGCTGCCTCATGTTCAGCTACTCTCTCCCAGCACCCCCAGGTCTCTTTCTTAACAAACACTTTTCATAGTTATTAACAGTCATCCCCTGAATATCAAAATTAATACAGATTATTAATTTTGCATAATCCCTCACAGTGAGACTCCTCTGAAATGGGAAGAATTTCACTAGCAGTAGATGTGAACACCAGTTTTCCCAGTAAGCCAAAATAAGGGAATGTAAGATAAATATTTGATAAGTGTAAAGTAAAATTAAATTTCAGACATTCTTCCTTTAATGAGGCATTATAGTTATGGTATTGAAATAGATTACATTAGCATAAAGAAACACTTTAAAATGAGGCAATAAGTATTAGCAATCATATCTTCTCTCCATAATAGTTTATTTGCATGCTTTAGATAAGGCAGACAAAACCAGTTGTGAGTAAATACTATTTTGTTACATTGCTAAATTTATCCTTTTGTATATCCAGAGCATTAAGTTGGTCTTCAAGCTTAATATCCTTGAATAAAACCTTGGCAAGTTGTTTTTGCTGGCAGACAAGTGATTGCCTTGGTTTTGGATAACTGTATTATATACAGCAATAGAAGTCCTGGACTGCCAATCTTTGCATGTGAGTTCTCCTAGACAGGTAAGGCTCCAAACTTCTGAAGATTTCATGTGGGTTCATGAGTTTCTTGATTTAAAATGATGGAAACAACTTTCAGCAGCACCAGGAAAGGAAGGTGCTTCCTGCCATAAATAGATGATTGCTGTCTACAACTACATGAAGGGAGGCTGTAGCTAGGTGGGGTTGGTCTCTTCTGCCAGGCAACCAGCAAGAGAGCAAGGGGGGACAGTCTCAAGCTGTGCCGGGGGAGGTCTTGGCTAGATGTTAGGAGGAAGTTATTGGCAGAGAGAGTGATTGGCATTGGAATGGGCTGCCCAGGGAGGTGGTGGAGTCGCCTTCCCTGGAGGTGTTCAAGCAAAGCCTGTCTGAGGCACTTAGTGCCATGGTCTGTTTGATTGGCCAGGGCTGGGTGCTAGGTTGGACTGGATGATCTTGGGGGTCTCTTCCAATCTGGTTGATTCTGTGATTCTGTGATTCTGTGATTCTCAACATTGAACTTGTGATATCCATAACCATGCATTGACTATTCATTTATTTTTTCATTTCTGAGCTTCTGTAGCTCAGTAGATAACTTACATAGACAGATGCATAAAATCTGGCCTTTGAAGTCTGAGCAGCTCTCTCAGCTTCTTTTTTTCACCAGTTAAGATAAATACTTACTTCCAGAGGACCCTGTTTTAACACTAGGAGAGGAAGGATGGAAACCACCCCAGTATAAAACTGAAGTGAGATCTTACAGGGATTAGCTGTGAAAGTTTCAACAATACCTCTCAGAGGAATTGTGCAAATGGAGTTTTTCAATTCCACATCCTTTCCTGATGCTCAGAACTGTGACTAACAATTTAGTTTTAATTATTTCATTAAAAAAGTCAAACAGGATTTCCTTTTTCTACAAGTAAAAGCTGCCTTTTATCCTCCCTGACAAGTTCTTTTCTGGAAGATCAACTGCAATATGTGGCCTCCTTCCCATTACTGCTAATGCACCTCACCATTTGACTCAATTTTGCATTGCTAGAATCAACATGATTTCACTGGTTTCAGAAATGTTAATATATTCTCAGAGCTATCAGTAGCAAGAGGAAATAATTAGAGCTTAGTTTTACATTACCTATTGTATCTTTTCTTTCTGATCCTTGAATTGCATCCTTATAAAACCTGGGCAACTCCCATTGCTAAACCATATACAAGATACTTACTAGAATAAGAAAATCTTCTACACCCCAGCATAGTTTGTACTATCTGGTGAGACCTCACCTGGAGTACTGCCAGCAGTTGAGAGAGATGATTCTCTGCCTCTACTCCACTCTGGTCAGACCCCACCTGGAGTACTGCATCCGGTTCTGGAGCCCCTGTTACAAGAGGGATGTGGAGATGCTGGAGCGTGTCCAGAGAAGTGCACGAGGATGCTCAGAGGGCTGCAGCAGCTCTGCTATGAGGACAGACTCAAAGAGTTGGGGCTGTTCAGTCTGCAGAAGAGCAGGCTTCCAGGTGACCTTCTTGTGGCCTTGCAGGATCTGAAGAGGGCCTACAAAAAAGCTGGGGAGGGACTTTTTAGGCTCTCAGGGAGTGACAGGACTAGGGGGAATGGAACAAAGCTGGAGGTGGGGAGATTCAGAATGAATGTGGGGAGGAAGTTTTTGAGCATGAGAGTGGTGAGAGCCTAACATGAGTTGCCCAGGGAGGTGGTTAAGGCCCCATTGCTGGAGGTGTTTAAGGCCAGGCTGGATGAGACTGTGCCCAGCCTAATCTAGGGTAGGGTTTCCCTACCCATGGAAGGTTGGAACTGGATGATCCTTGTGGTCCCTTCCAACCTTGACTGATTCTTTGATTCTGTGATTCTATGATTTGTACAGCAGCTTTAGTCTGTACTTTTGCCGTAACGATGACTTATTTTATGTTTTGCCATAACAGTGCTACACTGCTCCTGTACAAACCATAATTGTAAAACATACTCTGCTTCTGCATTCATTTAAAGAGCAACTACTTGATAAGTACAAAGTAATTAAGCAGTAAGACATGACAGGCAGTGCATTTCTGGGGAGTTATTGCACTTCTCGGATGTCTTGAAAGATACAAGGCTAAAGGTTGAGTGACTTCAGCCACCTGAGAAGTGGAATAATCCCCCAGAAATGCACTGCTTTCCCTGGTTTATTGCTATTATGAAATGGAAATGATGAAAGGAAAATAGAAGGAAAAGATTAGATCTGTGCATTTATGGAGGATTACTTATACAAGTATGACATCACTGTCAGCTCTATATGTGTCCAGAGAATTCTTAAAGCTATTTCAGAATTAGCACGTGAACAGCACAACTCATCCAAAACTGCTGTTTCAGCACTTCCCATTACTAACTTTACCTAGACCAGCCCCCCCAACATTTCCCTACAAAATCATATTTGTATTCTTGGTACAGATTTTGTCTCTGATACTAATCACACGACCTCAGGGGGTGTGGTTATTCCAAAATAATCATACCCCCTGGAGGGTTAGAGGCATTTGGTTGCTTCCTTGTCTTCTAACACCCCAAGGTCATTATCTCATGATAATCACATCTCCTGGAGTTGTCTTATTGCTTAAGTGTAACACTAAATTTTAATTACAATGAAATAGAGCTCTTCTGGTAGTTTACACAACATCCTGTGTGTGCAAAGCCAGATGGAAATAACGTCTAGCTTTTACTGTAATAGCATGTGGTGGGTTTGTGCTACAATGTAATAAATGACTATGGTTTTGCTGCTTTTTTTATGAGAAAATAACACAGTACTGAATTTGAAGCTGATTATTATCACATTTAATTCATGGTCTTATTATTGTTCTTATTATTGAGAGAGTGATTTGCCATTGGAATGGGCTGCCCAGGGAGGTGGTGGAGACGCCGTCCCTGGAGGGGTTCAAGCAAAGCCTGGCTGAGGCACTTAGTGCCATGGTCTGGTTGACTGGATAGGACTGGGTGCTAGGTTGGCCTGGATGATCTTGGAGGTCTCTTCCAACCTGGTTGATTATATGATTCTGTGATTCTGATTTGTCACAAATTTGATTTAGATTAAAAAATGTATATATATAATTAAGAAACACATTGATAAATTCTAAGTCTTTGCTGAAGATAGAGAATTTAGGGTTTGGCTCTTTAGGAATTTTAAAAAGTCACCAGCAGGAAATTAAATTTACACTAAAAGTTGAGATAAAGGTTTCCTGAGAAAGGTTTCATTTTGCAAGGCAACTTAAATTTGTAAGTCTATTCTTGTAAGTTGTCATTCAAGTGAAGTTCTCTTACCTAAGAACACACTTGCAAAGGAATTTATGATGATGTTCAGTTATTTCCACAGCAATAAACACTTTTAAACCATCCTTGGATCCAGCTAGACAACTGAGGTCATTTAATTTGGAGAAGAGGAGGCTGAGAGGGGACCTCATTGCCCTCTACAACCACCTAAAATGAGGCTGTAGTGAGGCTGAAGCTGGTCTTTTCTCCCCAGTTACTAATGATAGGACAAGAGGAAATGGCCTCAAGTTGTGTCAGGGCAGGTTTAGGTGGGATGTTGGGAGGAAGTTCTTTCTTGAATGGGTGGTCAGGCACTGGAACAGGCTGCCCAGGGAGGTAGTGGAGTTGCCATCCCTGGAGGTGTTTAAAAGGAGAGTGGATGTGGGGCTTGAGGCTATGGTCTAGTGATGAAGGATGCTGAGATGAAGGTTGGACTGGATGATCCTGGTGGTCCTTTCCAAGCACAGCGATTCCTAGTGATTGGATGTTGTGCTGAGGGATTTGGTTTAGTCGAGGACTTGTCAGTGTGAAACTAATGATTGGACTCAATGAGCTTGAAGGGCTTTTCCAATCTGAGAAATTCTGTGATTCTGTGATTCTGTGGCAAGATGTGATGTCTTGGGTTTGGCAGTCCTCTCACAGGGTCTTCTATTTGGGGTATGGAAAACTCAAGTTTTCAAATCAAATAGCTGCAAACATATCACAGAACATTTAAGTCAAATAATTAAAACTACTAAAAGATAAAACAGACAAAATAAAAACCATCAGACCTGTTGGACTACTGTGACAGTTTGGGTGTTACCTGCCCCCCAGTCTTTTGAAATCACTCAGATTAGATTCAGCTGGCTGGAAATTAAGGAATGAAGCTTTATTTTTACAGCTTAGCATAATATGCAATCAGATATTTGCAGTGTATACAGCTATAAACAGAAATAGACAAGTCAAAAAGTAATACAGAAACACAACAGCCCTCCCAGAAACCAGAGTCCTCAGGAGGGGCTCCCAAACACCTCTCTACCTCCTTGCCACCCCTCTACCTTATCACAGTTTGCCTTACATTCAAGGTGAATTTGGAGCATCAGCCAGGGGGGCTAGAAAGCAGAAGGATTAGTTACGCAGAAAGCAGGACAGGGAGAAAAGTGCAGGCACCAGCTGTGACAGAGACCCACTGCGTTATCTATGTTTTTCTTGTTCTTATACATCTCAGCAAGCCTATGAGTGCAGCAGACATCACCACTGTTTCCTTTTCGCAGCCTAATCATCTCATTAATGGGTTGGACTTGATGATGATGAGGTCTCTTCCAATCTTGGTGATACTGTGATACTGTGTAATTTCTCTCACTAAAATATTCCAGTTAGGCTCAAACTAGCACAACTACCTAAAAATATTGGAATACATTTTATTTATAACTGCTTCTACATGTCTGGTAGAGTCTTCTTGGAAATCAGTGACCACTTTCCAGCTGTCTTGGTAGGAACTGATGCTATGAAGATATTAAACTTCTGTTTAATGAGTGGCTTTCAAAGAGGAGATCTTATTAGAGACCTTTACTCATTGGGAAATGAGGAAAACTTTCTTAATGAGGAAAAAAATAACAAACCATCTTTTAATGCACCTCATAAGGCAGGTACATAAGAGATGTTAAAAATTACATGTCATTGGTTCTATTTGTAACAGCTGCGTTTTAAAAGTGTCTTTCGATGTTCTGTATGAAGAGAGACAAAGTTTTTCTTCCTATGTGCTGTGAAATCAGTAAGTCACGACAGAAAGAGTTAGTTCTAGCTTGTGGCCAGAGACATCTGCTGATTTCACTAAGCACTGTGACAAATAGTAGAATTTAACCAATCCTTCTGATTCAAAGCATATTCAGTTCTGTAGTGTGGGGCAATCAAATTTAACATCTTTAAAAATTACTTTTTCAGCTGCATTTGTGCCAAATTTCTTAATGAAGGTTTTGTTTGTTTGTTTGTTTTGATCACCTTGTTTGGAACTAATATATATATTTTATATTACAAATATATATATATATATATATATACATACACACATATATTTTAGTATGCACATATACACAAACACACATATTTGTCATACAGCAAGGATTTTTCAAGAAAAACATACTAACAGCAGTACAATTTTAACTCAATAAAGTCAGGATTTCTGAACTCACAATTTAAGGATATTGATTTGATTCAAGTCCTACCTAAGCATTGCCCAGAGGCACGGTCCAGGTCAAACCCATTAGTGCATTGTTGCTAAAATGAGAAAACAAAGGATGCTCAGTGACTGCAAAATGAGAGGGTTGCAGAGTCAAATGTCCATCTGGATTATCATGCTTAGTACAATAGTTCACANACCACAAGCTAGTAACCATACTGTGAATATTTCACCCTTACCAAAGCCTCTTATCTTGTTCTGCTCTTACACATAGGTCATATTATGCACTGCTTTGTGCTAGTTTGACAAGAACTAATGTGAATACTTAAATATTTTAAAGGCTGCACATTTCAGAATGACAAAATGCTCAGCTGATCTTCCTTTCCTGTTGAATTTGTGGAGAAGGATAAAATAATGTAATATTATTTTCTTTTTTGTTGTTTTTTTTTTTTTTTCCTGTTAGTGATTTTAACAACAAACCCTTAAAGTTCTTTTGAGGAAAAAAAAAACCACCATCTTCAAATAAGGCCATGCAATGACACTTTTTAACTACAGTTGGGTTTTATTCAACCATAAAATCTATCTTTCATATAGAAACCCACTTACACGTCTTACTTCAGTGAAGGTTATTTGTAGACTGAAGGTCTTTTCTTGTCAAGATATGATGAATACCATGTGTGAAGACAGAAGAGCATCAGGACCTGTATTAGCCGGAAAACCCACTGATCTGTGAATAACCTAAAAAAGAAAACCTGAAGATTAGCAACGTCGCTTTTAAGAATGATCCATCAAATTCAACAAGCAGATTCACAGAGATGAATCATCTGGTTCCTTTTATTCCAACAATACAGCAAAGGTTATTTCCCTTCCTTACAAATAGAAGTTCTGAAGTACAAGAAATAGAGACTTGTGAGCCTTTGTCAGACATAAGGCAACGATTCTTTGTTTTCCACTAAGTGTGCTTTTTAAACATGGTTTCTTTTTATTTGTCAACTCAAGTAGGTGTGCTTTAGTCCATCCAACGCACGACTCATCTCTGTGGTTATGCCTCATTTTCAGATGAGGTGGTATTTTCTGGAAAGATTAACTTTTCTGTCAAAAATGTTTTTAAAACCTCAGCAATTAATGATACATTTTTCACATTTTTTGTTATTTTATCACAACGTATCAAACTATCCTCTTCTTTCCTCTTCTTTCCTCTTCTTTCCTCTCCTTTCCTTTCCTTTCCTCCCCTCTCCTCTCCTCTCCTCTCCTCTCCCCTCCCCCCCCCTCCCCCCCTCTCCTCC
>WAAF01008526.1:85348-130894 GCA_013400475.1 Tricholaema leucomelas
CCTCGACACAACTTGAGACTGTGTCCCCTTGTCCTGTTACTGGTTGCCTGGGAGGAGAGACCAACCCCCACCTGGCTACAACCTCCCTTCCAGTAGTTGTTTTTTAAGAACTATGCCTGCTGTATTGTCTTCCAAATATTTAAATTCGAAGGCTGGACTAAATGACCTTTAAATGTCTGTTCCAATCCAAAACATTCTACGATTCTAAGCAACTGCTTACTCTAGACATAAGAAAAGACCTCAAAACAATCACTATGTCTGGGAAAACAGAAGGTCTCTGTGTCTATATATTTAGGTGCATTTTCCTGTTGCTATTTAGAAGCTGATTTGAGACAGGAGTAAGGCCTCCATTTTCACAAAATCACAGAATTCTCAGATTGGAAAAGCCCTTCAAGATCATCAAGTCCAATCATTAGTTTCACACTGACAAGTCCTTGACTAAGCCAAATCCCTCAGCACAACATCTAATCACTAGGAATTGCTACGCTTGGAAAGGACCACCAGGAGCATCCAGTCCAACTTTCATCCCAGCAGCCTTCATCACCAGACCATAGCCTCTAGCACAACATCCACTCTCCTTTTAAACACCTCCAGGGATGGCAACTCCACTACCTCCCTGGGCAGCCTGTTCCAGTGCCTGACCACCCACTCAAGAAAGAACTTCCTCCCAACATCCAACCTAAACCTCCCCTGACACAACTTGAGGCCATTTCCTCTTGTCCTATCATTAGTAATCTGGGAGAAGAGACCGGCTCCAGCCTCACTACAACCTCCTTTTAGCTAGTTGTAGAGGGCAATAAGGTCCCCTCTCATTCTCCTCATTTCCAGACTAAACAACCCCAGCTCCCTCAGCCACTACTCATAGGTCATGTTTGCCAGACCTCTCATAATAATGTAAACATCTATACTGATTTTGAATGCTGAATACTAATTTTGAATTATAATAAAGTATAATACAACTGAAGTCTGCCTTATTCTGCATGTAATGTAGTCTGATGCATTCTTATGGCATCTCATTTAATGTAACCTATAAATAAAGTACAGTGTTGTTCTCATGCTTGAACTTCTTGGTGGCATGTATTGCAGTAAACTGAAAAAAGTCAGGGTGCAGACCAGAGCACAGACACAAGATGATGTATAGTGTTGACTTGTTAGCTAAGTGTACATCAGGGTTGCAAACTGAGGCAAACAGCAGTTTTTCATGATGTGCCTCTGCATAGCTTTGAGATTACTATGGGCCATGAAGTATTTCAGCAGGTTCTTTGGAGTTGATCAGTCCGTTCCAAAATGTAATACAGCTTCACTCTGTAGATCTGAGTTCTGCCATGCGAGTTTTGTTCTTAATATAAACACAGCTGTAATGCTGTGCAGTAACATCCATCCTACCTCAAAGACAATTTTATAGAACAGATGATTTAGAAAATAGTGAATAAACAAATGGAAAATACCTGACTGAATATTAGGAATATTAGTTGTCCAGGCTAGACTAGAAATACATGGTTTGAGCAGTTCTAATTACAGAATCACGGAATCATAGTGCACGAAGGAAAAGGAGTGGATGTTGTCCACCTGGACTTCAGTAAGGCACTTGACACTATTCCCCACAGCATTCTGCTGGAGAAGCTGGTGGCTCATGGTTTAGACATGTGGCCTCTTCGCTGGGTTAAAAACTAGCTGGATGGCCAAGCTCAGAGAGCTGTGGTCAGTGGGGATAAATCCAGTTGCCAACCAGTCACAGTGATTAGATGTTGTGCTGAGATGAAGGTTGGACTGGATGATCCTGGTGGTCCTTTCCAACCATAGTGATTAGATGTTGTGCTGATGGATTTGGTTTAGTCAAGGACTTGTCAGTGTGAAACTGATGATTACACTCAGTGATCCTGAAGGTCTTTTCTAATTTAAGAAACACTGTGATTCTGTGATTCTGTGATTATCTACTACTGTAAGGCCACATAAAGACCTGGCATAAACCCAAACTTCATAAGTAATACAGAAACTTTATCTTAGGCTGCTATTGGGATGCAGCTGAAAGGTAAATTTTGTAAGCATTGAGGTACATGGGAAGAAGTAATGATTCTGTATATGTTCACATTCTATCTCTGAACTCCTTTCTCAACCTACTTTAAATTGCTTGTCTCACCCACTAGTTCTATTTTGTCGACCTGAAGGTTTTTGAAGGAATGGCTAAAATTTTAGCTACTTCTACAGAACTAAACTAAAAAGGCCCAAACCAGGCTTTGACCTTTATAAATGAATATAAGAATATTAAAATCATTCTTCTCCCAGGCAACCAGCAACAGAAGAAGGGGACACAGCCTTAAGTTGTGCCGGGAGAAGTCTAGGCTGGATGTTAGGAGTAAGTTGTTGCCAGAGAGGGTGATTGGCATTGGAATGGGCTGCCCAGGGAGGTGGAGGAGCCACTGTCCTTGGATGTGTTCAAGCAAAGACTGGCTGAGGCATTGTGCTAGTTTGAAGCTAGCTAGAATGTTTTGGTAAGAAGGATTAGATTACAGGCTGTGAAAGAGAAACAAATGATGATGTCTACTTCACTCATAGGCTTGTTGAGATGTATAAGAACAAGAGTATAAACATAGATAAGGCAGTTCAAGCACTGCCTGGGCTTTGAGCTACGTTTCTCTCTAACCTCACTCTCCATCTCTCTGATTAATCCATTTGCTTCCTACTCCCCCGGCTGAACCTCCATTCTTTCTTGAGGCACAAAGCAACATTTGGGGTAAGGTAGAGGGGTGGGAGAAGGTGGAAGGGCGGTTGGGAGCCCCTCCTGGGGACTCAGGTTTCTGGGAGGGCTGTTGTGCTTCTGTATTACCTTTTACCTTGTACACTTCTGTATATAACTGTATATACTGTAAATATCTGCTTGTATATTGTGCTAGCTGTAAATACAAGCTTCATTCAATTTCCAGAGCCGGCTGAGTCTAGTCTGGGTGATTTCTAAAGTGCAAGGTGGGAGGGGAACACCCAAACCGCCACAGGCACTTAGTGCCATGGTCTAGTTGATTGGACAGAGCTGGCTGATAGGTTGGACTGGATAACCTTGGAGGTCTCTTCCAACCTGGTTGATTCTATGACACTATGATAAATTAATAACACTCAAAAGTGTCATAGAATATGGATGGCAAAATGCAGCGCCCTTCTTCCACCTCCCCTGTTTTCCAATTGAAAAGAAAAACAAAATTAAAGCTCTGCTTCATGATGCATGCAAATCTGCAGATAAATGCAGACTGCTAAACCGGATGTTGTGTGTGTCAACAACGCAACAGATCACAGATAATCTCCTTAAGGAACAGACAGGGTGTTTAACATGTGTGATGGGTGCTCTTTTATACCATAATGCTGCTGAGGACTCCATAACAAACACCTGACAGCCCAAACTAATTTCAGGTATGCGTGGTAACGATGAAAAAATCTCAAAGCATTTGTACACTTTACAGTGGAGCTTTGAGGGTCTTTTGTAAGTCAGTGCATCTCATTGAAAGAGGAAAGTTTTAATCACAAACTGGGTCAAATAATCTGTCAATTACATTATTTGATTTTTTTGTGGCTCAGCTTGTCCTTAAGCTTGTTTTTTCTAGAATTATGTCAATATCCTTAAAGTTCCTACAACACAACATGTCAGTAACTGCTGTTTTGGCACAATTTCTGATACACTGGTGCTTATCAATCTAATTATGTAAGGTGATCTTCCAAAGAGAAACAACTGAAAGATCATAGTAATGTATTTCACAGTGGAGTGGCTGTGGTCATAATATATCGTGTACATATGCAAAGGTCATACTGTAAATTTGTTTCATTAGGGCCAAACTATTATTGTCCCAGAACAGAATAAGAAGGCAGTATGTAAGGGAATTGCTGATGTTACAGGAATATTAAAGAAGTCACTGCCAATATGTAGCTGCTGCTGCCTTTTACTATATATATATATATATATACCACAAAAATAACTTTCCTATGCTCTCTTTTCTCTTCACAGGCGCTTTTAATATGTGAATTGGGAGTTTTACTGATTACAGATGTTCATCATGAAAGACAAACATTTCCTAAAATTCAGAGGTAGGACAGTAAGATCAGGTTTGTTTTCTTAACTTTTATCCATTTTAATGTGGTCTGATTTCAATGAAACTTATCTCCTTTTCTTACCTCTATATTAGCTGTGGACAGTAGGATGCAAATGGTAGGTTAGATACCATAGAATCATAGAATCAACCAGGTTGGAAGGCACCTCCAAGATCATCCAGGCCAACCTAGCACCCAGCCCTATACAGTCAACTAGACCATGGCACTAAGTACCTCAGCCAGGCTTTTCTTTAACACCTCCAGGGATGGCAACCCCACCACCTCCCAAGGCAGCCCATTCCAATGCCAATCACTCCCTCTGGCAAAAACTTCCTCCTAACATCCAGCCTAGACCTCCTCCAGCACAACTTGAGACTGTGTCCCCATGTTCTGTTACTGGTTGCCTGGCAGAAGAGACCAACCCCACCTGGCTACAGCCTCCCTTCAGGTAGTTGTAGGCAGCAATGAGGTCACACCTGAGCCTCCTCTTCTCCAGGCTGCACACTCCCAGCTCCTTCAGCCTCTCCTCACAGGGCTGTGCTCCAGGCCCCTTACCAGCTTTGTCGACCCTTTCTGGACACCTTCCAATATCTCAACATCTCTCTTGAATTGAGGAGCTCAGAACTTGATAAAAATTCCACAAAAATTACTTAGGCTTTAATATTTCTGACTTTTCCTCCTCTGCAGATGAATGCAGAACTGCAAGATAAAACACAGATATTCGTAATTCCTTTTTCTTTATTTTACAGAGCATATACATACATAACATCTTAATAGGTGATCTTAATAATCACCCTTTTAGACTCTTCTGCTTTCTTGGGTCAAATATGCAATTTCCAAATGTATGTATTTGTATTTGTAGACATAGAAATTGTACACATACAAATACAAAATGTATTTGTCAAGTGACCATTTCCTGTACTGAGGTGAGCTTTAAGAGCTAAGCACTAATGAAAGTTTAAGGGACAATTTTAGAGACCAGACCAGACCTTATCACAGATCACTATCTTGCTCTTTCTCACATTGTGTTCTAGTTAGCCCATATGAGCAATAGTACAGGGATAGACTGTGATTCGCACAGTGTTTCTACCAAGGCAGTTGAATCACAGTCGCTGATTTATTTACATATCCATAATCTTTTTTTTCCCATTGGTCAGACTTAAAAAAGGTCGAGAGACCTTTGACCTCTGCATTTTGGTAATGGCTGTTAAAATCAATTCTAGCATTAAAGTCTCTAAGAATGAACAATGGATTGAGTGGAAAATTGATTAAATGGTCAAAGAACAGTCCTTTGTGACTTCGTTTGCTTTTTCAATTAGTACAGATGTCACAGCTGGTCTAGGTGGCTCTCAAAATTCCACAAAAAATGTCCTTGAAGCTTTGTCTTTTTGTGAGTCTTTTTCTTCTAAGAAGGATACTTTTGCATTGAAGTTAGCCCTTCTGTATCTCTGTACTCCATTTTCAAAAGGAAGAAAACAGGCACGTAAATGGATTGTGCATCTGACTGGTAAGATGCTGGCAGGAAAAGAAAAATGTAAGTAGTGCTCAATGAGACAGTGTTTGGCTTTGAGTTTTGTGATCTCATGGATTCCACTTGAATTTGTTTCCCTCCTTTAGGAATGATGAGGATCACTTAGAATCATAGAATCATGGGATCAATCAGGTCGGCAGAGACCTCCAAGATCATCCAGGCCACCCTAGCACTCAGCCCTGGCCAATCAACAAGACCACAGCACTAAGTGCCTCAGCCAGGCTTTTCCTGAACATCTCCAGGGACAGCGACTCCACCACCTTCCTGGCCAGCCCATTCCAGTGCCAATCACTCTCTCTGACAACAACTTCCTCCTAACATCCAGCCTAGACCTCTCCTGGCACAACGTAAGACTGTGTCCCCTTGTTCTGTTGCTGGTTACCCAGCAGAAGAGACCAACCCCCACCTGGCTACAGCCTGCCTTCAGGTAGCTGTAGACAGCAATGAGGTCTGCCTCAAGCCTCCTCTTCTCCAGGCTGCACCCCCCCCAGCTCCCTCAGCCTCTCCTCACAGGGCTGTGCTCCAGGTTCCTCACCAGCTTCACCGTCCTTCTCTCAACATGTTTCAGTATCTCAACATCTCTCTTGAATTGAGGAGCCCAGAACTGGACACAGCACTCAAGGTGTGGCCTGACCAGTGTTGAGTACAGGGGCAGAATAACCTCCCTTGTCCTACTGGCCACAGTGTTCCTGATCCAGGCCAGGAACTTAATGCATATGTTGATAAAAGACATCTAACTGGGAGATAACTCATAACTGCAACTGCCTCAGATTGCTTTTGACCAGAATTCCTAGGTCTGCAGGTGATGAACTGATGGGAACCTGTATGAATTAATTTAGGAGAGCTCCAGTAAGTCATGTGATTAAGGCACTTAACTTGGATATAGATAATCTGAGTGCAATTCCAGTCTTGATTCTGCTACAGACTTACTATTTTGATGTTGAGAAAGTCATCCTGGGGAAGATTTTTCACAAGCTTTTAGCATTGGCCTAATACTGCTCCAATTGACTTCTACGTAAATAAAGTTGTCAGCATATGCCATGACATGGAATATCATGGCTATATTGGAAACCTATCATTGTGTTGTCTTTTAGGAACTCCAGGTAAGGCAGATAAATCACAAAGTTCATTGCTTTAAATAAAAATATTAGGGATTAAAGTAATTTCAGTGTGCAAATATGTAGGAGAAACAGATAGGAGGCTGGAACTGTATCTGCACATTTTCTCTCCTTCACCAGCTCTGATCACCATGTAACTTTCATAAATGCAAACACTGAGATTATTTCTTTGTTTTAGCTATGCAAACAGTTTAGTTATCACAGGATCACAGGATGTTAGGGGTTGGAAGGGACCCAAGGAGATCATCGAGTCCAACCCCCCTGCCAGAGCAGGACAATACTATCTAACACAGATCACAGAGGAACACATCCAGACAGGCCTTGAAAGGCTCCACAGAAGGAGACTTCACGACTTCTCTGGGGAGCCTATTCCAGTGATCTGTGACCCTTATAGTAAAGAAGTTCCTCCTTGTGTTGAGGTGGAACCTCTTGTGCTGCAACTTACACCTATTGCTCCTTGTCCTACCCCAGGGAGAAAGTGAGCAGAGCCTGTCCCCTCACTCCTGGCCAGCCCTCAGATACTTATAAACATTTATCAAATCCCCTCTAAGTCTTCTCTTTTCCAGACTAAAAAGCCTTAGGTCCCTCAGCCTCTCCTCCTAAGCCATGCCCTCCAGTCCCCCAGTCATCCTCATAGCCCTGCGCTGAACTCCCTTCAGCAGATCCCTGTCCCTCTTATAACAGGCAGTAGGTTTATGTTTTACTGCTTTAATGTTTCATTAATTTTCTACAGTCCATTTTATTTTTTTTTCATTTTGCCTTATATCCTGAATTTCCCTTGGTACTTGTAATTATAATATTTAGTTGTGATGATGCTGCAACATACTGTCATACTTAACCATGCTGACAATGAACTAGAATTTATAGAGAATGCCTTATTAAAAATAAAGACTGACATTAAGAGCCCTGTCCTAGTAGAGCACAAATCCTGCCAGGCAGGTTTAAGCCTTGCTCTCCTCCTCCTGTTGTGGGTCCGGGAGTGAGTCAGATGAGCAAACAATAAGGGTTTGGCCTCAGCAAAGTCTTGAGGGCTAGGGGCTTAGCACCGCTTGTCAGGTGTCTTGTGCTGCCCTCACCCTGCCTGCCTGCTCAGGTGAGGCACAAAGCTTTGAATGCATTGGCCAGAACAATGGTGATAGTGCCTATTGGCCAGCTGGGTTTTCAAAATCAAGTGTACAAAAGGGGATGATTTAGAAACCACTCCTCTCTGCACTATCCTTTCTGCACTATCCTTTCTGCACCATGCTTTTCTGCATTCAGCATGGAGCCTTCCTGCCTCTCCTCGTTTGTGGCTGTTAAAGGCAGCCACATGCTGCAGCTCATACCGGTGGCTTAGCAGCATCTTCTTCCCTCTGCCTAAGTTATTTGTATTTTACCTTTGGATCATTATCATGAGTTTGAAAGTGCCTTTGATACAGGAGACTTACTCAGGGTGCAAAAGAGCCATGAGTACATCTGCTGGAGTGAACGCTGAGACTCCATAGGCATAGTTAGAATTCTTCCTGTTCTTGCCTTCCTATTTTCCAAGTTCTGATGGTTTAAACTGTTTAATTCTGTGCAATTGCTTCCTGTCGACTGAAAATCTAAAGAACCTCAGGGAATTTTCCTAATTTTTTAATATTAATAATAAAAAATAACATTCATACAGAAATTGATAGTCACCATTCATAAAGAGTATTAATTTCCTGTACAAGCCTTTTTTTTTTTTCCAGATTCAGAAAGTAAGTGCTTGATTAAACTTAATGCATTCAAAACTATACATTTTATTAGGTGTGTATCTCAACATCCCTCTTGAATTGAGGAGCCCAGATCTGGACACAGCACTGAAGATGTGGCCTGACCAGTGCTGAGTAAGGAGGAGAATAACCTCCCTTGTCCTACTGGCCACACTCTTCCTGATCCAGGCCAGGTTGCCACTGGCTCTCTTGGCCACCTGGGCACACTGCTGCCTCATAGAATCGTAGAATCATAGAATGGTTTAGGTTGGAAGGGGCCTCAAGGATCATCCAGCTCCAACCCCCTGCCATAGGCAGGGACACCTCCCACTAGAGCAGGCTGCTCAAGGCCTCATCCAGCCTGGCTTTAAACACCTCCAGGGAGGAAGCAGCCACAGCCTCCCTGGGCAACCTGTTCCAGTGTCTCACCACCCTCACTGTAAAGAACTTCCTCCTAACATCCAGTCTAAATCTCCCCTCTTCCACTTTAAACCCATTCCCCCTCATCCTGACATTACTAGACCTTGTCAATAGTCCCTCCCCAGCCTTCCTGTAGGCTCCTGTAGGCATCTTCAGCTACTATCTACCAGTACCCCCAGATCTGGAGGTGTTTAAGGCCAGGCTGGATGAGGCCTTGAGCAACCTGCTCCAGTGGGAGGTGTCCCTGCCTATGGCAGGGGGTTGGAGCTGGATGATCCTTGAGGTCCCTTCCGACCTAAACCATTCTATGATTCTATGATCTCTTTCTTCCTGGCTGCCCTCCAGCCACTCTGTCCCCAGCCTGTAGGGGCTGTTGGAGTAGGAGGCTATGCAAGTGGTTACTCATTCAGTAGCACGGTGTCATCAACACTCTCTGGCACTTTGCAATCCACTTACTCCAAATTATTAAAAAAATACATTAAACAACTCGATCATAGCACTGACCCCTGAGACACTCCATACATCTCTTCTTTGAGGTTATAACTATTTATTTCCTATCATTTAATCACTTTTTAATCCATGACAAGCCTTTGCCCCTTACTTCATTGTTATTTATTATCTTTAATATTCTTTTATGAGGGACCTTTTCTAAAGCTTTTTTGAAATCCAAGTAAATTATGTCCACTGGGTCACGTTCATCTACTGTCTTATTAATATTTTCAGAATCTTCTAACACATTAGAGAGGCAAAATGTTCTGCTGCAGAGAGCTTGCTGGTTTTCCCAAATATATTATGGTTCTCCAAATGTTACAAGTTTTTTTTTCCTTTTTTTTTGGTCTGTTTGATTTTCAGTTATTGTAACAAAGCACAGTTCTCAATACATCCTCTAAATCTCTTAAATAAAAATAATAAAATCATGCTAATGAATTCCCAGGTCTCAGGAAATGCAGTGATTGGTAGGGGTATAGTGCCATTTGTTATTAAGATACTCTGTCAGTCAAATTATTTAAAGGGTGGCTCCAAAAAGGTTGTAGCCAGGTGGGGGTTGGTCTCTTCTCCCAGGCAACCAGCAACAGGACAAGGGGACACAGTCTCAAGTTGTGCCAGGGGAAGTATAGGCTGGATGTCAGGAGGAAGATGTTGCCAGAGAGAGTGATTGGCATTGGAATGGGCTGCCCAGGGAGGTGGTGGAGTCACCATCCCTGGAGGTGTTCAAGCAAAGCCTGGCTGAGGCACTTAGTGCCATGGTCTAGTTAACTGGATAGGGCTGGGCCATAGGTTGGCCTGGATGATCTTGGAGGTCTCTTCCAACCTGGTTGATTCTATTCTATTCTAAAATTTTCTGTGAAGAAGATTCTCATCCTAAACATTCAATTTTTTTTTTTTTTTCATGAAGGAGCTTGGAAGAGAGGTGTGCTAGTTTGAGCCCAGCTGGGATATTTTAGGGGGAGAAATTAGATGATAGGCTGTGAAAAGGAAACAATGGTGATGTCTGCTGCACTCATAGGCTTGCTGAGATGTATAAAAAAAAAGAACATAAACGTAGATAACAGAGTTGCTCTCTGGCTCTGGCTACCTCCCTTCTCTCTCTAACCTGCTGCCTGTGTGACTAATCCTTCTGTTTCCTAACCCCCCGAGGCCGATTTTCCAAACTCACCTTGAACGTAGGGCAAAGTCTGGAGTAAGGCAGAGGGGTGGGAAGGAGGTGGAAAGGTGGTTGGGAGCCCCTCCTGGGGACTCTGGTTTCTGGGAGGGCTGTTGTGTTTCTGTATTACCTTTTAACTTGTCTATTTCTGTCTATAGCTGTATCTATTGTAAATACCTGCTTGGATATTGTGCTAAGCTGTAAATATAAAGCTTCATTCATTCAACTTCCAGCTTTTCTGAGTCTAGTCTGGGTGGTTTATTAAGTGTGGGGGGGCAAGTAACACCCAAACCATCACAAGAGAGTTTATCATCTTACTTCTTCAGTAGTGCTGAAACATATATAACTTCTTACATTGTTTAGCCTATTTATGCATTTATTATTCCTCACACCATTAGTAATAACTACCAAGAAATTCAGTTTCTCTACATATTTCTTATCTCTAATAGATGAAAACAAATTAAAAGGATGATTCTGAAAGTCTTGCTTTCTAAAAATAAGGTCATAGGACTCAGGACTTCAGTCTTGAGAGGTCACCCCTGCCTTTCCTCTTGTGGGGGCTTAGGTAAGAAAGCATTGATCAAAGTGAGAAAGAAACAGGAGAGTTTATGATGATTTGTTCACTTAAGTGAAGGCCTTGACTCTAGGTCCACAGCAGGAATTAAGACCAAACAGTGTATTTACAGGTAAGTCAAATACAAAACTGATGGGTAAGGACACAATGGTTCCAAAAGGTGTTATATCTCTCCAGGGTGGGGAACATGGGAAATGCAGAGTTCTTTTTCTCTTCATGTTCCTGAATGTAGGGATCAGGAAGTGAGTTCAGTGGTGCACAAGCAAAGACAGTGCATGGCCAGTAAAGCACAACCCCCCGCTCTCCTTAGAGGATGAGAAGGACCTCATTGTCCTTCCAGGAAGCTGCAGATATTCCTGTTCTACCACAGAATCAAGGATGTGTAGACAAGGCTCTGCAGAGAATTGATAACTGGTGAAAAGTTCCAGGAAAGCTAAGTCTAAAAGCTTACCCACAGTGTGAGGCCAGAGCCAGATGCAGGAGCTACCTGGGGTAAGAAGCCAAAGGTAGTCCATCAGTTTCACCAGCCACTATTGTATTGGACCTGAATATTACAGTCCCAGCTAGAAAATACAGCTTTCTTTCCACAGAATGTATGACTGACATTTGGGATTTGGGACTTTTTCTCAGCAATACACTGTTGGCAGCATTACTGCAATAGACTATGGGACTGGAGTTCTGACTAGGCTGCCCAAACTTGATGACAATAACGTTTCTGGTCAGGCTGGAATTTATGGTCCTGGGAGTATTATCTTTTCCATTTTCACATCTGATGAGGGTTTGAGGCACTCGGAGATAAGTAGACCTGGAACACTTACGCTGTGCCTATCACATGCAACAGGTCAAAAGTTAAGGAATGCCTATGGCGTCACTACAGCTAAAGTGGATGTGCTCAGTGAACCCAGGCTGTGGAGTACTGCTCTGATGAATAAGATTTGGACAGCCAGGTGTTAGTGCAGAAATATATGATCAGTATAAATTTCAATAGAGACAGAAATTCTTTTACTCAACAAAATTACAGAAAGAGTAGTAACAGAAAATATGCCCATTTAACAAGTAGGAGTCGGTCTCCTTGGGCTTAATTTCTAGATAAAAAGGCACCTGGTCGTTGTTGCTACATCATGGAGATGGTAGAGCTTCACATTCTGTATTTGATTTTCCATTGGACTTAATGTTATCTGTTTCATAGAATCATAGAATCAACCAGGTTAGAAGAGACCTCCAAGATCATCCAGGCCAACCTAGCACCCAGTCCTGCCCAATCAGCCAAACCATGGCACTAAGTGCCTCAGCCAGGCTTTGCTTGCACACCTCCAGGGATGGTGACTCCACCACCACCCTGGGCAGCCCATTCCAATGCCAATCACTCTTGCTGGCAAGAACTTCCTCCTAACATCCAGCCTAGACTTCCTCTAGCAGTACTTGAAACTATGTCCCCTTGTTCTGTTGCTGGTTGCCTGGCAGAAGAGACCAACCCTCACCTGGTTACAACCAGGTTGTAGACAGCAATGAGGTCTGCCCTGAGCCTCCTCTTCTCCAGGCTGCACACTCCCCGCTCCCTCAGCCTCTCCTCACAGGGCTGTGCTCCAGGCCCCTCACCAGCTTTGTCGCCATTCTCTGGACACGTTGCAGTACCTCAACATCTCTCTTGAATTGAGGAGCCCACAACTGGATACAGCACTCAAGGTGTGGCTTGACCAGTGTTGAGTATAGGGGTAAAGTAAACTTCCTTGCCCTACTGGCCGCACTGCTCCTGATCCAGGCCAGGATGCCATTGGCTCTGTTGGCCACCTGGGCACATTGCTGCTCATGTTCAGCTACTATCTACCAGCACCCCCAGGTCCCTTTCTTCCTGGCTGCTCTCCAGCCATTCTGTCCCCAGCCTGTAGCACTGCTTGGGGTTGTTGTTGTTTCCAGGTCTTGTATGCCATTGTCAATCCAATATGAATGGAACATCACAGCTTGTAGAGCATTTGAAAGATGTTCATAGCCTAGCTGGGATGGACTACTGTAGGAAGCAGAGATGGTTCGTAGAACACATTTCAGAGATTGTCTCATATCAGAAAGTGATTGGAATCAAGGTAGATTACTGTGTTTGGCTACTGAGTGTGTGGTAGTTTGAAGCTAGCTAGAATGTTTTGGTGAGAGGAACTAGATTACAGGCTGTGAAAGGAAAACAGAATGATGTCTGCTTCACTTATAGGCTTGCTGAGAGGTATAAGAACAAGAATCCAAACATAAATAGGGCACTACTGATTCTTCTTCTGGGGGAACTGGCTGAGCTGCATTTCTCTCTAGTCTCTCTGATTAATCCACTTCGCTTCCCAACCCCCCCGGCCAAACCTCCATTCTTCATTGGGTCTGGGGTAAGGTTGAGAGGGGTGGGAGAAGGTGAAAGGGCAATTGGAAGCCCCTCCTGGAGACTCAGGTTTCTGGGAGGGCTGTTGTGTTTCTGTATTACCTTTTACCTTGTGTATTTCTGTCTATAACTGTATATACTGTAAATATCTGCTTGTATATTGTGCTAAGCTGTAAATATAAGATTCATTCAAAATTTCCAGAGCCGGCTGAGTCTAGTCTGGGTGATTTTCAACATGTGAGGGGGTGGGTAACACCCAAACCATCACAGAGTGTGATTCCTAATCTGCAGTTTTAGAAAAACTGTGGAACTAATAGAAAAAAAAATTAAGTGAAGCTCCTTACTTAAGTCATTCTCCTAACAGAGTGCTCTTATGAAATCCAAGTAATATCACAGCCATGGAGCCTGAGAAGATGAAATTGTGATGGACAGGAACTCAGCAACATTCATTGATCCTTACGATGTAAAAACTATGTTATTAGGTTAAGTTTGTTTGCTAATGGCACAAGTTAAGTTCTAAAAACTAATTTCTAGGAGCAGATTTCTTGATTTGGTGGAAAACTATTCAGATTTTTTTTGTCAAAAGCAGCAGAAAAAAAAATAGGAGGCTCCATTGCAAACTAAAATCCTTTTGAGTTTAACCATCTTTTAGCTGATTTTCAGCACGTTTTGCTTTTTTCACTGCAGAAGCTTTTTATCATCTCTGCTGGTTTTGTTACCTAATAAATCTCTAACTTAATTATAGTTAATAGAGTTTTGCTAAATCATCAGAGATTGTGAGTACAGAATTCATAGGTTTGAGCTTCAACTTTTTAATATCCTGTTTAGGTTTCTCCTTGTTTGACTTCTTTCACACTTTTAGGACATGCATTGTTTTCTTTTCTGCTTGGGTATCAAGACTGGAAACTTGTTATTTTTAATGAAAGTTAATAGGCTCATAATTGGTATAAACCTAGGGGCTACCTCTTTAAGAAAAAAAAAAAAACATTAACTATCATGAGGCTAACAATAAAATTACAGGAGCTGGCAATATTGTTATCCAAAAAATGAATTAGGATTCTTTGTTTTGCCAGCACAATAGTCACTTGTGTCTAATTTATCAGTAGCCTTTTAACTTTTACAGTTATGTCAGAGGTGTGGAAACATTTATTTTTATTTCTTACCTACAATTTACTTGTCTCTCTCTTAACGATTGTGTCTGGGTCTTCAGGCAAAGTATTACACATCAAGTTGTCATTAAGTCACAGTTTTGAGATAGATCTCTTTACTCCATCCTCTATATCCACTAATAATTAAGTACGAATGCCAAAGTCCTTCCTTTCCAACAAGATTTTTTTTACTTCTCTTTAGCTCTACTTTTTACATTTTTTGTTCTTTCTCTTTTCTTTTTTCTTTTCTCTTTTTTCTTTCTCATTTTATTTATGTCTTCTTTTTTTTAAAAATCATTTTATCTTTCCCCTGTTATTTATTAACCTTTCACGGTCATTCATATGCTTCATCCATAAGAACATGGAAAAGGGGAAGCTCAGGGGTGACGTCATTGCTGTCTACAACTCCTGAAGGGAGGCTGTAGCCAGGTGGGGTTGGTCTCTTCTGCCAGGCAACCAGCAACACAAGGGGACACAGTCTCAAGTTGTGCCGGGAGAGGTCTAGGCTGGATTTTAGGAGGAAGTTGTTGGCAGAGAGAGTAATTGGCATTGGAATGGGCTGCCCAGGGAGGTGGTGGAGTTGCTGTCCCTGGAGGTGTTCAAGAAAAGGACTGGCTGAGGCAATTAGTGCTAGGGTCCTGTTGATTGACTAGGGCTGGGTGCTAGGTTGGACTGGATGACCTTGGGGGTGTCTTCAAACCTGGTTGATTCTATGAGCAGAAAGAGAAAAAAGAGTGAAATATGTTTCAATGCTGGACGAACAGTTAAGACAGTTTTTGACACCTTTGTTTATATGTCCAGGACAAATTTATACTCTGCTACATATCTATGAAAATGTAAAGAGAACTTCATCATCAGGGTTTCAAAAATACTCCTTTCCAATTTGTTCTACGTACTAGTGGCACGTGTGTCTCAGCAGAATACTAAAATTATTAGGTAAGCATGCAGGTGTACTTGAAAAGATTATCTAAGAGATCAAATGCAGCCCCTCTATGCAAAGGTGATGTGATTTTTCTTAGCCAGGCAGCCAAAATGGAGTTTGACTACTTCAGGAGTGAGGGGCTGAATCTGTCATGGTCTTGCTCAGGGAAATAAAAGGATGATGTTGTGGAGGCAAGGAATTAACATGGCTGAATCAGGAATTATAAAAAATAGAATTATTTTATTTTCCTGGAACCCCGTCCCTAAAACTATATGCAAAATTGGTTTAGTTTATCAACAGATTCAGCTTGATTGGGAATTTCTTAAAAAAAAGAAGGATATTACAGCTAAATTTAGATATTTAGGAAGTCAGGAAATGGAAAAGGCTAAGCTATAAAGACAGCTTTACCCCACTCTCAATCAGGCTGAGCAGAAGATTAAGGGAACAGCAGGCATTACTCATGGAGGTGATACAGGTATTGGGCAATGATCCCTTACTGGATTCCTCTGCAGGAGCAGCCTTCTGATGTCGCAGGCAATATCCAAAAATAGAGATCCACACCACATAAGCCCTTAGGCAAGTGATAGAGCCACCAAACTCAGAAATGTCTTATGCACTTCTTCCTGAGTGGGATGGTCATGGAATGATGCTGCCTTCAGACTGGCAGGGGAGAGCCAAAACTGCTAGACACCCCAGTGTGGGAGGCAGCCAGGAAGTTAGCTACTGATAGGGTCTGAGAGAGAGCGGTTCAGATGCCACCAGCTCTCTCTCTCTTTCTCATAGGCCCTCAGGGCTTGCCAAGCCTGCCAGTTCACACAAAAGGGTGCAAAAGTGAGGAGAACTGTTCAAAAGCAGAGATGGGATAAAACCAAGAGCCGTACAAAAGGTAGGAGCTGTCTAAAAGTGGGGATGGTCCAGTCACAACAGGAGCCTATCCAGCCAGGCACTCTGTTAAGGCAGAAGCTCTTTCAAGACAGGAACCCTCAAGACAGGGACCCTTGCTCTATTTATCCTTTCCTAGACAAAGTGTCCATTTACCATTTATACTGGGCACGAAAACCCAGCCAATAACCAGCCTGATTTCAGTGCAGGCATCTACATGGGTCAGTCCATGTGTTTTGCTGCCCCCTTTCAAGCCTGCAGGGCTGGGGGCGGTGTGTGTGGGGGGGGGGAACAGCCTTTTGTGCCTTTCTTCTCCCACAGAGGAGAAAAAAGAAAGGACAATGATAGGGTTGAAAACTACAAAGGAGAAGAATCATGAGAGACTGATCCCTGAAGGAAAACTGCTGCCACCAGGAAGAAGGCAGAAGTAGAAGACTAAAATCGTACCCATGCAGGATCCAGCCCTATGAACCCAGTAGCTGCTAGCAGCCATTTTGATTTCTCCCTGTCCTGTTGTTACGGAGGCAGGAACTAATTAGGCCGAGCCAGGAATTTATAAAAATAGAATTATTTTATTTTCCCAAAAACCTGCCCCCAAAACTATATACAGAAGATAATTTAGATTCAATTAGCAGGTTCTTTCTTAGTTGGTTGAGAATATATACACAATAGGATGCCAGATAGACTTGACTAATTCAAAGTCAGGAGTTGGAAAAGGCTTGGGCTATTAAATATAGCATTCCCCACTATGAAATAAGGCTGAGCTACTCACGACAGAGTGCGCTGGCTTGAAAAGAAGGACGATTCAAAGGGCTGTCCCGTGGTCTTTTCAGAAACCTTCAGGGTCATTAAGAAGCGATAAGCAGCACAATAAGGTGCTTAAGGTGAAGTCCTTCAGAGCTTGTCTTCGGAGCATCAAAGGCTCACTGTATAGAAGCTATCCAGGAGGGGAAGGGGGAGAAGAACTCCAAGCAGGCACACCAAGGAGGGAACACAATCCAAAGTGGGGACGAACTCCACGGCAAGAGCACCCCAAGGCGGGAACCCCTCAATATTTATACCCTTTCTCAGACAAAGAGCAGAGTTACCACTTCCTAGGCATGAAAAGCACACAGCTGATCCTCAGCTGAGTGCAGCGCGGGCCTGGCATGGGGCACCCCTCATGCCGGAAGGGTCCCCCTGCTCCCCCCCTTCAAGCCTGCAGGGCAGGGCTGGGGGGAAACAGGTCTTTCACGCTTCTTTCCTCTCCCATTCAAACCACAGAGGGAGAAGAAATTTCTGGGGTACACAGGACCTCCAGGACACCGGTAGCCACTCTAACTTTTAAAATTTAAAATCACATTCAATGACATTCTGAATGCCCCACCACTTAAAACATGACAAAATGTGCTTTGTCTTTATTGCTGTTACTGTATCCTTCCTGTAGGTAAAATCTCATCCTCTTTACATTTTGGCAGCTCACTAGAATACTGGGGAGTAGCAGGACACATTTGTGATCAGAAGATTTACATCTGCAGAAACCCTTAGAAATATGTCATAGTTCTCAGCCTTTTAAAGAACTCAGCTTATTTTGTACATCCCTGTTTTCTTGCTTTCCAAAGTAATATTTTTTACCAGAAGACAACATAAAAAGCCATAAGTAGCACTGCAGAAATATCTTGCATGCTGCAAGTAGATTGGAACTGACTTCCTAAGGGTGCTTTTCTTTCTATTGGTACCATTCTGTATACATCCCTCAGAAGCAATGTCAAAATTCAGTAGACCACTGAGGTGCATAAGTACCAGTTGCTATCCATTTAAGAGGGAAAATCTGCTTAGATGTTGGATACTAGAAGCCTACATTATTACTGCGAGGTTTTAATTCTGCACATTTTTATAACACATTAAATTAATTACGTTCTTAATTTTATTGCACACTAAGGAGATCATCATCCATTATAACCACCAACATTTAGATCAAACACAAGACTAGAAATCTGCTTTGGACATCATCTATGATCTCTGACAAATCCTAGGAAACCTCTGCTACACTTTTTTAGCTCTTATTTGAAAGCACTTTGAAAGGTTTCACTAAAGACCAATATGAAAAACTAAAAAAAAAAAAAATCCACAAAACACCTCAAACCTAATCAAAGTAAGCACAGGTTCTGAATTGTGAAATGTTTTCTCTCTGACATATTAAAATTGCCTGGTAATTTGGTGGTTTTATCTCACACAGTTGTTGTGGATCAAGCATATGCTAGATTGTGCAGTAAATTCTGAGGCTCATCTATTTTACAAGGTCATGCTTTCCATTTTCATGTTCAGTTAGAGTAGCAACCCGTACAGGAAAAGTGAAGGCAGAGAGCAGAACACCAACTCAGGGGTTCCTCTCACATTTTCTCAGTCATGGGTCTATTATTTCTTCTCTCCCCTGCTAGGTTCCACATTTTCAGACAGCAAATTATTAAGAGTAGGCATATAAAAAAACATGTTTTTATTTTACATGCTTCATATTATGCATGATGTTATATGGATAATAATATTATTTGGATTAAACTTTTGTATATTTATTATACATGGTATATATGTATATGCTGTCCCGTAGCAGCACTACAGGCTGGGGACAGAGTGGCTGGAGTGCAGCCAGGAAGAAAGGGACCTGGGGGTGCTGGTAGATAGTAGCTGAAGATGAGCCAGCAGTGTGCCCAGGTGTGCAAGAGAGCCAATGGCATCCTGGCCTAGATCAGGAACAGTGTGGCCAGGAGGACAAGGGAGGTTATTCTTCCCCTGGACTCAGCACTGGTCAAGCCACACCTTGTGTGCTGTGTCCAGTTCTGGGCTCCTCAATTCAAGAGAGATGTTGAGATATTGGAACGTGTCCAGAGAAGGGCAACGAAGCTGGTGAGGGGCCTGGAGCACAGCCCTGTGAGGAGAGGCTGAGGGAGCTGGGGGTGTGCAGCCTGGAGAAGAGAAGGCTCAGGGCAGACCTCACTGCTGTCTACAACTACCTGAAGGAAGGCTGTAACCAGGTGGGGTTGGTCTCTTCTGCCAGGCAACCAGGAACAGAAGAAGGGGACACAGTCTCAAGTTGTGCTGGGGGAGGTCTAGGCTGGGTGTTAAGAGGAAGTTGTTGGCAGAGAAAGTGATTTTCATTGGAATGGGCTGCCCAGGGAGGTGCTGGAGTCACCGTGCCTGGAAGTGTTCAAGCAAAGCCTGGCTGAGGCACTTAGTGCCATGGTCTAGTTGACTGGACAGGGATGGATGTTAGGTTGGCCTGGATGATCTTGGAGGCCTCTTCCAACCTGCTTATGATTCTATGATATTTGAGAAATGTCTTTGTATATTAGAAAAATAGCAGCCTCTGCCTACAGCTTTTCCATTTTCATTTCCATTCCTTCACATTTTTTTGCATTAGATTTTATTACATGATATAATTCTGTGATTCTATGATTCTATGATCTTGTTTCTTTTTTCATTAAAATCATTGTGCAAGACTTTCTAGAGTCATATAGAAACATTCCTACCAACACCAATTAAACAGCAAGACAAGCAAATCCAACACAGGCAGCTTCCAG
Source organism: Tricholaema leucomelas (assembly GCA_013400475.1). Lineage (NCBI taxonomy): Eukaryota > Metazoa > Chordata > Aves > Piciformes > Lybiidae > Tricholaema lacrymosa > Tricholaema leucomelas. Next base: position 105,294 of record WAAF01008526.1, read on the forward strand.
TAAAAGTGACAAAAGGAGAAAACTCTGGGCTTATTCAGATGAGGAAAGCAGAGTTTGTGAGGTGAGATCTACAATGCAAAATTTAGGTGCTTGTTTGTTTTAGTACACTGCCTAGGAAAAAGACTTTTAACTCATTTAATCATTGCTGTGCTTCCTAGACTGTGTTAGTCAGTCATCTGGGTGGATGATCTCAGTTGGACTGGATGACCTTGGAGATCTCTTCCAACCTGGTTGATTCTATGGTTCTATGATTCTATGAAAGCTCTGTGGATAGCTTGGAAGGTGAGTAGAATCATAGAATCATAGAATCATAGAATGGTTTAGGTTGGAAGGGACCTCAAGGATCATCCAGCTCCAACCCCCTGCCACAGGCAGGGACACCTCCCACTAGAGCAGCTCGCCCAAGGCCTCATCCAGCCTGACCTTAAACACCTCCAGGGAGGAAGCATCCACAACCTCCCTGGGCAACCCATTCCAGTGCCTTACCACCCTCACTGTAAAGAACTTCCTCCTAACATCCAGTCTAAATTTCCCCTCTTCCAGCTTAAACCCATTCCCCCTCGTCCTAACATTACTAGACCGTGTAAATAGTCCCTCCCCAGCTTTCCTGTAGGCTCCCTTCAAATACTGGAAGGCCACTATAAGGTCTCCTCGAAGCCTTCTCCTCTCCAGGCTGAAGAGCCCCAACTCTCTCAGCCTGTCCTCATAGCAGAGGTGCTCCAGCCCTCTGATCATCTTCGTGGCTCTCCTTTGGACCCGCTCAGGTCAACTAACCAGTCTTGTCAATCTGCGGAGGAAATAAAATTTCTGCTATTGTATGCAATTTATAATCTAGTCTGCCTCTCATCTGCCTGTCCAAAAAAAGTTAAATCCATCTCAGGTACTTCATCTGGCATAGAGAATCTACTTCCTGAGTAAGTCAGTGTTAGGAAATGACAAAACCAAATGCCTTCTCAAAAGGAGGTGGACAATGAAAGTGGGACTCTGAAAGTCTAGTGTGACAAGAAGAGAACCTGTCCTTCATAAGCATCATTTAAAGATGGTGGTGGGTCACTCAGCAAGGGTTGAGGACCTGCTATTAGAGAAAAGTAAGGGTAATGGCAGCCTGCCACAAGTGAAAATAATTAATTAAAATTTTATGACCTATATTGTGGAAACTGCTGTTGGATAGTCCCCAGATAAATTAATAAAGTTACAGCCTAATTAATCCATATCTTTCTGTTTTCTTGCATGGCTGGGGCAATGATGCAAACTCAGCAGAACAGAGGAAGGCAAGGATGGAGTTTGAAGGGATGAGATTTGGAAAGCAGAAGTCTGAATATATTAAAAAGGAACAGTTTGTAAAGAGGCCATAGGCAGCTGAGTGCATTTGGTAAGAAAGTCAGTGGGGCTATATGATTTTAGGTACAGAATGAAAAAGAATGAAACAGGTTTTCTTAGTGTGTTTGAACTTCCTAAAAAACCAAACCTGCAATATGCTTAGAATTTATTATTTTATTTCTTTTAATTTATCATTTGAACAAAATCAAATTATTGTGAATTAATTGTAATTATTGTAAAATTAACTGTAATTATTACAAATTACTGTAAATTAGCACAGAAAGAAAGCAGACAGTTTTGTAGAGTGCAGGACTACAGAACTGAGGTCAGGGTTTTGTTAGGTGTTTTTTTTTTTCACAAGAAGCTTTCTAACAAACAGCTGGAAACTTTCATTACACTGGAATTTTCTTTCTGATCTTTCTTACAGGTTTCTTTTTAAACTGAATTTCATAGCACATAAGGACATTGTATTTTGTGACCCTTTTTTAATAGCATGTAGTTTCACCTTTGCAAAATGCTGCTTTTATAATGTTTCAGCAATTCCAGTATTTAAAACCACTTGAGTGAGGTGGAAAATATAATAGATTTTCAGGGAAAAAAAAAGCCCTACTGGTATTCAGTGGCTAGACTGTGACAGGTTGGCCTGGATGATCTTGGAGGTCTCCTCCAACCTGGTCGATTCTATGATTCTATGATTTGGCACAAAGAAATATTTTTTTATCTCGTTAAAATTAATGAAGATGTTTTAGTATAAAAGAGTATTTGTTTAAATAGGAAAGTGGAGTCTGCTTTGTATAGTAATTCTTGATCACAGGATTCTATAGAATCAACCAGGTTGGAAGAGACCTCCAAGATCATCTAGGTCAACCTAGCACCCAGCCCTGCTAAAGTATGGCCACAGCAGCAGTCATGGTAAGGATCTTGCTAAAGTGTGGCCACAGCAGCAGTCATGGTGAGGGTCCTGCTAAAGTACGGCCACAGCAGTAGGCATGCTCATGTCCACATGCACTGGAGAGACCAAAGCTGCAGCATAGCACATCCTTCTCTGGGTCTGACAGCAGCAGCTTATAGGACATTACACTTTCAGCTCATACAACTCCCTTTTTGGTTTTGTTTGTTTGTTTGTCTGTCTGAGTTTTGTTTTGTCTATGTTTCTCTTGTGTCTTTGTGGAAATGCATTCAGCCACTTGCTTCCATTGGCACATTTCAGATGAATTGCAGAGGTGCTGTTTTGTGATTTCCAAAGTTATTAATATTTGCCTTTTTAAATGTTCAGAACAGTGAGTGAAGTCGTCTGGCTAATCAAGCAACTCACAGACAGAATAAAGGCACATGAACAATAGAACAGAGTAAAAACAAATTTTGGGGAGTGCAGTGACACATTATCTGCTGGCAATAAAACTGCATATTATGCCTACATTCTGTGTAATTACTCTTTGAAGTGAAAAATTTGCAGATTGAACTTTCTCAAACTCTTCTGACACAAATTGCTTTACTCCAGATATTGATTTAAAATTAGAAGCAAAACTTGTGAGCAAAATGAACATTTGTTACTTCTTTTGACAACGGACAAATAAATCCCTTACTTCTCTGAAGTTCAGTTTTATTAAGTAACTTTCTGTAAGACAAGTTTCAGCAGATCAGCACAAAATTTTCTTAATTTCATTACAGGCTGTAAATTAAAATTAATGAGGCTGACACCCACAATTAACAATGAAAAATGCAGATTGTTATAATTACTTAAGCAATAACATTGCTTTACATAGAAGACTTAAGGTGCTCCACAAATTATTTACAAGTGTTACATAAAACACAAAAAATGACAATTTCAATTTATTTTGTCAGTATAAAAAACAAAAAATCCTTACTAAAACCCTTCTCAATTGGGAATCTCTCGCCATGCATAATTAAGCAAATTTGATTGCAATTAAGCCTGGCTTCTACAGTGGAGTTTTAATTAATGCAAATCTGGCATCTACATCTATAAGATTAATTTTCGTGAATTAAAAGAAAACAACAAAGCATATTTGAAAGTGTGGTTGCATTGTTGAAAGGATGCAATGCAAAATCTGATTATTTTTCAGCCTTCCATGTGAATAGCCTTTGACTTAGACTTTAAGGTGGGACATTTTATTTTGATCTGCTGTTTTGCTTCTCAAGGCATTATTTAGCAGCATCACAGCAATTATCATAAGCTTCTTCTAAGGAACATATTGCCATGTAATTATATACATTTAGAAGAAGAAATGAATGATAATATAGGCTAAGGAGTGAGGGCACCATTACACTACACAATGATTACAATGCTTTTTCTAAAGTCATCATTCTTGTCTTTTATTTGGGGCTTAGGCTGTCTTGTGGAGTCCATGGGCATATCATAGAATCATAGAATCAACCAGGTTGGAAGAGACCTCCAAGATCAGCCAGTCCAACCTAGCACCCAGCCCTATCCAGTCAACTACACCATGGCACTAAGTGCCTCAGCCAGGCTTTGCTTGAACACCTGTAGGGATGGCGACTCCAGCACCTCCCTGGGCAGCCCATTCCAATGAAAATCACTCTCTCTGTGAAGAACTTCTTCCTAACATCCAGCCTAGACCTCCCCCACCACAACTTGAGACTGTGTCCCCTTGTTCTGTTGCTGGGTGCCTGGCAGAAGAGATCAATCACCACCTGGCTACAGGCTCCCTTCAGGTAGTTGTAGACAGCAATGAGGTCTGCCCTGAGCCTCCTCTTCTCCAGGCTGCACACCCCCAGCTCCCTCAGCCTCTCCTCACAGGGCTGTGCTCCAGGCCCCTCACCAGCTTTGTTACCCTCCTCTGGACACGTTCCAGTATCTCAACATCTCTCCTGAATTGAGGAGCCCAGAACTGGACACTGTACTCAAGGTGTGGCTTGACCAGTGTTGAGTACAGGGGCAGAATAACCTCCCTTTTGCTACCGGCCACACTCTTCCTGATCCAGGCCAGGATGCCATTGGCTCTCCTGCCCAACTGGGCACACTGCTGGCTCATCTTCAGCTACTATCTACCAGTACCCCAAGGTCCCTTTCTGCCTGGCTGCTCTCCAGCCACTCCAACCCCAGCCTGTAGTGCTGCTTGGGGTTGTTGTAGCCAAAGTGCAGAACTCTGCACTTGAGATATTTTCAGATATATTTTAATAAGACCTTATCTTAAAATCCCAGGCCTGGAGTGATTTATAGGCCAGACGAATTTTTAATTTTTATTTATCTAGCAGTATGCTTTGAACTGACTTTTAAAGTGTTTTCTCTGGCCTAAATTGGTTTGTATTTAATTTAATGCCTTTAAAAGGAAAATAAAATTCTTCACTGGGAATTCAGTTCCTTTGAAACTTGTCCCCTAAGAGTAATCTATTCAGTCATTCTTTCCACATAAAAAAAAAGTTTTGGTTTGAGAACCACATGGAGTGTCTTGTTCTTATAGACAATACTTTGTCGGTTTATGTTGTCACTTGTGTAATAAAACAGTCACGTGGAAATTGACCATTACCAGGAGTTGATCTGTTGGAGGGGAAGAGAGCCCTGCAGAGGGACCTTGCTGAAAGAAGCCAGGAAGGAAGGGACCTGGAAGTGCTGGTAGATAGTAGCTGAACATGAGCCAGTAGTGTGCCCAGGTGGCCAGGAGAGCTAATGGCATCCTGGTCTGGATCAGGAACAGTGTGGCCAGCAGGACAAGGGAGGTTATTCATCTCCTGTACTTAGCATTGGTCAGGCCACACCTTGAGTGCTGTGTCCAGTTCTAGGCTCCTCAGTTCAAAAAATGGATGATCTTGGAGGTCTCTTCCAACATGGTTTATTCCATGTTTCTATGATTCTATGATTCAGGAGCAAAAGATATTGCATTGAAAACTTCTTCTTACCAGCATGCAAGAAGGTAAATAATTCCTCTTTTCATTCATCCTCTCCATGCAGGAGTCAGAAGTCAGGTAACTCAAGGAGGCATTTCTCTAGTTGGCAGAAATGCTCTGTCTCTTGTGAAAAGTTGAAAGTTTTCCTTTCTAGAAATAGAGGACAGGGAACTGCTGGAGCGAGTCCAGAGGAGAGCCACGAAGATGATCAGAGGGCTGGAGCACCTCTGCTATGAGGACAGGCTGAGAGAGTTGGGGCTCTTCAGCCTGGAGAAGAGAAGGCTTCAAGGAGACCTTAGAGTGGCTTTAAAGTATTTGAAGGGAGCCTACAGGAAGGCTGGGGAGGGACTATTTACAAGGTCTAGTAATGTCAGGATGAGGGGGAACGGGTTTAAGCTGGAGGAGGAAGTTCTTTACAGTGAGGGTGGTAAGGCACTGGAACGGGTTGCCCAGGGAGGTTGTGGATGCTTCCTCCCTGGAGGTGTTTAAAGCCAGGCTGGATGAGGCCTTGGGCGAGCTGCTCTAGAGGGAGGTGTCCCTGCCTATGTCAGGGGGTTGGAGCTGGATGATCCTTGAGGCCCCTTCCAACCTAAACCATTCTATGATTCTATGATTGTATTCTATGATTATGGTGATTTATTCTAATGCTAAACACAGTTCCTGTATTTCCCCTGGTCTTGCTTTTTAAAAAAAGTTGTTCTAGCTTGAGCCTAGCTGGAATATTTTAGTGAGAGGAATTAGATGATAGGCTGTGAAAAGGAAACAATGGTGATATCTGCTGCACTCATAGGCTTGCTGAGATGGATAAAAACAAGAACACAAACATAGATAACAGAGTTGCTCTCTGGCTTTGACTCCCTTCTCTCTCTCTAACCTGCTGTCTGTGTGACTAATCTTTCAGTTTGCTAATCCCCCTGGCCAATTCTCTAAACTCATCTTGAATGTAAGGCAAAGTCTGGGATAAGGTAAAGGGGTGGAAGGGTGGTTGTTTGGAGGGTCAGACAGGGGGATTAGGAAGCAGGTGGATTAGTCACACAGATGGCAAGTTAGGTTAGAGAAGTTCAGTCCAAAGCCCAGAGAGAGACTCCCTTATCTATATTTATGTTCTTGTTCTTGTACATCTCAGCAAGCCTATGAGTGCAGCAGACATCACCATTGTTTCCTTTTCACAGCCTATCATCTAATTCCTCTCACTAAAATATTCCAGCTAGGCTCAAGCTAGAACAACTTTTTTTAAAAAGCAAGACCAGGGGAAATACAGGNTTGGTGAGAAGAACTAGATCATAGGCTGTAAAACGAAAACAATGGTGATGTCTACTTCATTCATAGGCCTACTGAGATGTATAAAAACATAAGTGAAAACATAAATAACACACTTGGCACTTGGCTGTCTCTTGGGCTGCTGGCTGAACTGCATCTTACTCTCTAACCTCACCCTCCATTTTCTTTGGCTGATCCACTTTGCTTCCTAAACCCCCTGGCCGAACCTCCATTCTTCCTTGGGACTGGGGTAAGGTTGAGAGGGGCAGGGGGAAGGTGAGGGGGTGGTTGAGAGCCCCTCCTGGGGACTCAGGTTTCTGGGAGGGGAGTTGTGTTTCTGTATTACCTTTTTACCTTGTATATTTCTGTCTATAACTGTATATACTGTAAATATCTGCTTGTAAATTGTGCCAGCTGTGAATATAAGCTTCATTCATATTTCCAGAGCCGTCTGAGTCTAGTCTGGGTGATTCCTAAAGTGTGGGGGAGCGAGAAACACCCAAACCACCTGTATTACTTTTTAATTTGTATATGTCTGTCTATAGCTGTAACTATTTTAACTATCTGTTTGTATATTGTGCTAAGCTGTAAATATAAAGCTTCATTCCTTAATTTCCAGCTGCTGGGTCTAGTCTGGGTGATTTCATAAGGGGGAGCTGGGGCGGATAACACTCAAACTGTCACAGTAGTCCAACAGGTCTGATGGTTTTGATTTTGTCTGTTTTCTTTTAGTTGTTTTAATTATTTGGCTTAAATGTTATGTGATAAGTTTGCAGCTATTTGATTTGTAAAACTTGAGGTTCTTATACTCTAAATAGTACACCCTGTGAGAGGACTGCCAAACACAAAACATCACACCTTGTCTAGCTGGATCCAAGAATGGTTTAAAAGCATTTAAAGATCTGGCTGTGGAAATAACTGAAAACTGTCATAAATTCCTCTGCAAGTATGTTCTTAGGCAAGAGAACTTTACTTGAATGAGACCTTACAAGAATAGACTTACAAGTTTAAATTCCTTTACAAAATTAAACGATGCTGGGGGTTTGAACAGCGCTGAGTAACTGAACAGGCTGAGAAATGGTAAGAGGTACAGCTGCAGGGAAACAGCCTTGGGTTGAAGCTGGGAAAGTTTAGCTGCTGTCTGTAAACTGAGCTGGGCAAGGGGGCCTCGAAGAGGGAGCAGACTGGTCAGCCCTGGGAACAAGCAAATGTTTTGGCTAGTGAAACTTATCAGAATTACGTACGCATGTATCCAGTCTGCTATATAAGCATCACTCTTAGCTTCAATAAACAGATTGACCTCCTATGTACCATACTGGTATAAGCTCATATCTTTCCTGCTCCCACACCGCCTAAGTGAGGCCAACTCAGCAAAACCTTTTCACTCAACTTTTACTGCAAATTCAATTTCTTACTGGTGACTCTTTGAAATTCCTGAAGAGCCAAATCCTAAATTCTCTGTCTTCAGCAAAGACTTAGAGTTTATCAATGTGTTTCTTAATTATATACATATATATATTTAATTTAAATTACATTTACAACAAATCAGAACAATAATAAGACCATGAATTAAATGTGATCATAACTTTTCTTAAGTGGGGGGTGGGGGAGCAGGTAACACCCAAACCATCATGAATGTGTACCGGTTATGCAAAGGAGGTATCAATTCCTTTTTAGTCAAGTGTGAGAAGACTGAGCCTAACCTGCATTGGATGGGAGGCAAGATACAACTACTTCTGATGGAGAAAATGAGCCACAAAACTCTTGTGGTCAGGTTGCTCAAGTATGACCTTGATATGAAAAGTAAAATTTGAAGCAGTGTAGTCTTTCCTCCTTTCTAATGTCTTTCTTCTTCTATCCAAACCTCAGAAATCTCTCTTTTATTATGTGAAATACCATCTGAACAGATTTCCAAATGATGCTCTATCAGGGGAACTGTGTTTTTATATCTGTACCAGGGAGAGTACAAAAGCATCTCTTCAAGGGGTTGTAAATGCTGCCACATTTGCTTCCCACAGTGTAGTTATTATTATGGCTCTCAAAGGTACTATAGAAGCCACCACACTGAGGGTGCTCACAGGGAACTAGAAACAACAGGAGGTGAGTCCAGCCTTACCATCACATGCACTGCCTGTGTAGCAGGCACATAAAGTGCAGCCTTCTCTTTATTTTGGTGTGGTTTACAACATAGCTGTATTTACAAATTGAAACGAGTTGCATTTCTTTACAGTATATTAAATTATTATCTCTATCTTGCTTGAAGCTAAAGTCTGGTATCACAAAATTTTAAGAGAATCATAGAATTATCAGGGCTGGAAAGGACCTCAAGGATCATCTAGTTCCAACCCCTCTGCCATGGGCAGGGACACTTCATACTACATCAGGTGGCTCAGAGCCACATCCAGCCTGGCCTTAAAGACTTTTGGGGATGGCGATTCCACTACGTCCCTGGGCAACCTGTTCCAGTGTCTCACTGCCCTCACAGTGAAGAGCTTCTTCTTAGCATCCAATCTGAATGTACTCACTTCGAGTTTTACTCCATTCTCCCCAGTCCTATCACTACCTGACATCCTAAAATGTCCTCATCAGCTTCAGATAGGCCCCCTTCACATACTGGAAAGCCATAATAAGGTCTCCTTGGAGCATTCTCTTCTCCAGACTAAATAACCCAAATTCTCTCAGTCTCATTTCATAGAAGAGGTGCTCCAGCCCTCCAGTCATCCTCATGGCCCTTCTCTGGACATGTTAGAGCATGTCCATATCTTTCCTGTAATAGGTGTTGCAGAACTGGATGTAATATTCCAGGTGGGGTCTCACCAGAGTGGAGTATAGGGGGAAAATGACCTCCCTTGACCTGCTGGCCACACTTCTCAATGATGTCTACAACTACCTGAAAGGAGGCTATAGCCAGGTGGAGTTGGTCTCTTCTGCCAGACAACCAGCAACAGAACAAGGGGACACAGTCTCAAGCTGTGCCAGGAGAGGTCTAGACTGGATGTTAGGTACCTACCATCATGCAGGTAACCTGATCATAAAAGGACCTGCCCTTCCTAAACCCCTGCTGGCTGGACCTGATCCCTTGGCCATCCTGTAGGTGCTTTGTGATGGCACTCAAGATGACCTGTTCCATGAACTTGCCTGGCACTGAGGTCAGGCTGACAGGTCTGGAATTTCCCGGTTCCTCCCTTTGGCCCTTCTTGTGGATGGGCATCACATTGGCAGCTTCCAGTCTCTGGGGACCTCTCCAGTGAGCCAGGACTGTTGATAAATGATGGAAAATGGCTTGGCCAGCTCATCTGCCAGCTCTCTCAGCACCCTAGGATGGATTGCATCTGGTCCTATGAACTTGTGAAGATCCAAGTGGCTCAGCAGGTCCCTTACTTCTTCCTCCTGGATTAGAGGGGGACTATACTGGTCCATGACTCCATTTGCCATCTCAGGAGGCCAGTTGCCCTGGAGACAACCTGTCTCACTATTGAAGATTAAGACAAATAAGGTGTTAAATACCTCTGCCTTTTCCTCATCTTTTGTTACTATACCCTATATTTTGTTACATTCATTCTGCAATGGCAAGTTCTAACCTTCAGGGTAGGCAATAGTTTATCTTAAGGCTGCCTCTGCCACTTTGTTAAACGTAGTGAGGAGGAATCAAGAGAGTGATTATCAAAGGTACAAGGTAGAGTAAGTATGTTTCTATGGTTCAATGCTTAGAGTAGCCTCATGCTATTGCAAATCAGCAAGGTTTGGGGTTGGTTTTTGCTTGTTTGTTTGTTTCCCACATTTTTTTGGTTTCCCATTGATTTTCAGCAGTCTCAGGCATATTTTTCCACATCAGTACCTTGGGGGACAATTTTGTGGGCATCCTCTGAGCAAAGTTAACATGCATGCACACACCTATATACTACTGAAAGAAGATGCATCTCATGGAACACAGCAGTAACTCTTTTGGCTAAAACAGTGGCCAGGAAGACTTTGTGATTCCCCTTTCTGTTGTACAGTTAGTCAATCAAGCTTTTTTTCTGAAAGCTTTATAACATTGTGGATGAAAAATGAATCAAGACATCAAAACTCTCAAAATCAAAGATTATCCAAGTCGGTGACAAAAAGGAAAATGAAGAGATCATTAATAGTAATGACACCAGAACGAGAAGTCGAATGCCAGTACAAGAATATCTAGAGACTCTTATGCCAGACTGATTAAAATACAAGAAGCGATTAAATCAGCTTGTTGTGCAAACATGCTGAGAACATCACTCTTCTGGCTTGGTTTTTTCAAAGAAGCCTAGGGCCATTAGGCATCCAAATCCTGTTAATAAATCCTTGTCTTGATCTACACCTTTTCAACATCTGAAAAATAATAAAGGTATACTGAGCTGGTATTTCCTGTTTAATGTTCATTATGCATTGAAGAGGTATTGAGAAATAGTTTTTCTCCTGCAGTTATGAAAGAATTATAAAGGTCTCTCCTGAGTGAGTGAAATAAGTGCAGATTTTGTGAGACTATGCCAAAATCTATTTAATTAGGTCATCATTCTTAGGAAAATAATGCAGCAGCAGCTTCAGAGAAAGTGCAAGGAATGACATATTTGAATTAACTCTATTTAATTAAACGACTACACTCTGAGGATCTCAGATATCACAGGACAATCCAGTTGCCACTGTGGCTTCTACTGCATGCATCCTAGAACTCAGGTTTCTTGCTGCAGTTGTCAGTTTTGCTTTTTGTTGGAACTACCTTGTTTCATATGGGAACTACCTTGTTTCATATGGGAACTGATCAGAGCAAGAATAAGAGACTTGTTGGGTGGGAGAAAACTGGCAGAATTGCTGATGGGTAATGAAATGCGATGAAGAGGATGGAAATGTTAAAAAAAGAAGAGCAAGGAGAATGGAAGAGAGCTCTGAGCAGAGCAGGCAAGGAAAAAAACCTAAGAAGAAAAAGGAAAAAAAAAAAAGCAGTAAATGAAGTGCTAGTTTGAACCTAGCTGGGTCTGATGGCTTGAATGTTCCCTGCCCCACCCCCCCCACTTTGGAAATCACCCAAACTAGACTCAGCAGCTCTGGAAATTGAATGAAGCTTTATATTTACAGCTTAGCACAATATACAAGCAGATAGTATCAATAGCTACAGCTATAGACAGAAATAGACAAGTTAAAAAGTAATATAGAAACACAACAGCCCTCCCAGAAACCAGAGTCCCCAGGAGGGGCTCCCAACCACCCTTCCACCTTCTCCCACTCCTCTCCTTTACCCCAGATCTTGCCTTATGCCCAAGGAAGATTGGAGGGTTGGCCAGGGGTCTTAGGAAGCAGGTGGATTTAGTTACACAGATGGCAGGTTAGGTTAGAGGGAGAGATGCAGCCCAAAGCCCAGACAGAGAGTGTCAGCCTTATGTATGTTTACATTCTTATTCTTATACATGTCAGCAAGCCTATGAGTGAAATAGACATCACCATTGTTTTCTTCTTACACCCTGTAATCTAGTTCTTCTCACCAAAACATTCTAGCTAGCTTCAAACTAGCACACTGGGATATTTTGGTGAGAAGAATTAGCTGATAGGCTGTGAAAAGGAAACAATGGTGATGTCTGCTGCACTCATAGGCTTGCTGAGATGTACAAGAACAAGAACAAGAACATAAATACAGATAAGGGAGTCTCTCTCTGGGCTTTGGACTGAACTTCTCTAACCTAACTTGCTATCTGTGTGACTAATCCATCTGCTTCCTAATCCCCCTGTCTGACCCTCCAAACTACCTTAAACGCAAGGCAAAGTCTGGGGTAAGGTAGAGGGGTGGGGAGAAGGTGGAAGGGTGGTTGAAAGTCTCTCCTAGGGACTTTGGTTATATATATATAAATATATAGGGCAAGAAGAAGGAGAAGTTCCATAACAAAATATAAAAAGGTAAATAATAGCTATAGTGATGATGGTCTTTATACAATAAACCAATTTTAAAATCTAAGACTTCTTAATTATATTACTTTTATGTGCCTATTACAATATACTTGCAACATAGAATAGAATAGAACAGCATAGAATAATCTATGCATTAGATAACCACCAGATCTCCCCTCCAACCAACACGGCTGTGACTCAGAATCATAGAATCATAAAATCAACCAGGTTGGAAGAAACCTCCAAGATCATCCAGTCCAACCTAGCAGCCAGCCCTGGCCAATCAACTAGACCATGGCACTAAGTGCCTCAGACAGGTTTTTCTTTAACACCTCCAGGGATGGTGACTCCACCACCTCCCTGGGCAGCCCATTCCAATGCAAATCACTCTCTCTGTGAAGAACTTCCTCCTAACATCCACCTAGACCTCCCCCACCACAACTTGAGACTGTGTCCCTTTGTTCTGTTGCTGGTTGCCTGGCAGAAGAGACCAACCCCACCTGGCTCCAACCTCCCTTCAGGTAGCTGTAGACAGCAATGAGGTCTGCCCTGAGCCTCCTCTTCTCCAGACTAAACACCCGCACCTCCCTCAGCCTCTCCCCATAGGGCCTGTGTTTCAGGCCCCTCGCCAGCTTTGTTGCCCTCCTCTGGATATGTTCGAGTATCTCAGCCTCTCTCTTGAATTGAGTAGCCCAGAACTGGACACAGCACTCAAGATGTGGCCTGACCAGTGTTGAGTACAGGGGAAGAATAACTTCCGTTTTTCTACTGGCCACGCTGTTCCTCATCCAGGCCAGGATACCATTGGCTCTACCGCTCACCTGGGCACACTGCTGCCTCATGTTCAGCTACTATCTACCAGTATCTCCAGGTCCCTTTCTGCCTGGCTGCTCTCCAGCCACTCTGCCCCCAGCCTGTAGTGCTGCTTGGGGTTGTTGTGGCCAAAGTGCAGAACCCTACACGTAATTCACCCTAGCTCTTTATATAGGAAGATTAACCCCACTCCAAATATAGACTTATTTTGTCTAAATATTTCAAATGTTCTTCTTTTTTTCTCTTCCATTGTTTGATTTGTTGATTTAAAGTTATTCATGTGGAAGCTTAAACAGCATAATATATGATATCTTCTCTCTCACCTCCTCTCTTTGTTAAGATGATTTTAGTGAAAATATGAAAGTGATAAACATTTCTTACACATTAAAGTTGAACTATAAATATATGATGTAAAGTTGTACATTTGATTACAGTAATTTCTATATTCACCCATTAGTCTTACAGCCCACAACATTATTTTAGTCACATGCAGTGATTTCTGCACTTCTCCCATTTCCATGGCATAGTACCAGTAACATGATTTGCAAGTGACTTTTCAAGGTATTTAATTTTATTTATAAGGTATATTTAGAGAATACTGCTCAATTCTTTAGAGCATTTTGTTATTCCAGAGTCTTTACAGATCGTTCTCATTCTTCTTTTTGTTACATGAATTGCTCTACCTTGTTTATACCATCGGGGCACTACTGTCTGTGTCAGTATTTGATGGAGACTCAGTTGGGAACGGGGTATTCTGGATTTAAACTTGGTAATGATGTTTTCCTTTGTTATAGGGCTTGCAATAGCCATAATCCTGCAGTTAACTCGATGGAACTGTTTAGAACATATAAAGCATTAAGCCTCCTGGGGGAGTGGTCCTGACCCCTCCACGTGGGTGGGTCTGAATACTAGCAGATGTGGTGGTTACTCCACTCCCCTTCCTGTCTACGATCCATACAAAAGCAAGAGAACTTCCTGTTTCTTGCTCTTTCTCCCTGCTTCCTTGCTTACCAGCATCACTATCCTGTTTTCCTGGTACTCTTTGTTTTACCACGTGGCCATCACCCACAAAGCAGACAAAACCATTGCCATCAAATCTGGTTGTATATATATGCTTTATATCTTGTTTTCCCTTCCCTATACCTTTTGTAGCTTCCCTACCCCAAATACCTTTTATTTATTGTTAATTTTTTATTCTTTTAACTTCCAAATCGAAATGAGACTATTTGGGTGTGCTTAGCTTTTCTCTCTACATCTAATTCCTTTTCTTTGGGGAAGAAGGAGGAAGAGGGAAAGGTATCCTATAAATTGTTATTGGTTCTATTAACTATATTTGAGTCTCTGGGAAATTTAAAGTAGAACCAAGCCAGAACAGAAGGTCAAATGCAATTTGCTCATGAAGACGATGATCTGCCGTCCTGAAAGATACAAAAGGGCATGAATAGTTAACTCAAGATTTTGAGTCAGTTATCATAGCTCAAGAATAGAGGAGTTTAAGGTCTTGCAGATGAGTTTGGGAAGTTATTTTTAAAGTGAATCTTTACTGACAACCCAATTATAGCATCAGCATTATTAAACTTGTTAAGGGGTTCTGTAGAAAATTTGTTTCACTTAAACGGCTGTTTATAACAGAAGCAAACATTTTAGTAAGCTGAATGGTGAGTGTTCTAATGTGCTTACAGAATGCATTTCACAAGAAACTTCTGGAACATTTTTTCTAAGTAACCTTTCTGGAAAGCTGTAATTAATATGACTAAGAAAATCAGTATATTTCAGTAATTAAATGTTCATGCCTCTAATACAGCATGTCACTAGATGTCACTCTGGATTCCGTTATTTGATATTCCGATGTTTTCTACTTTTTTTCTGCCTTTCCATGTCTACTTTCCCCACAACAAACGTGAATAGACAATGTAAAATGTGCATGAATAACACGGAATTGCTGACTGAATGTCAATTTTTTAGCGTGCAACTTCTATTGATCATTCATTATTGACATGAGGTCTCCAGCGTCTCTGCATTCCTCTTTAAACTCTTTCTCAGCTAAAATTTCCAAGCAACAGAATCAGAACGCCTTAAAGAACAGGATGATTCAGGTCTCTTAGGAAGTTTTACACAGTACTTTGACCTCAGAAAGTCATCAGAGGTACTTTTTATAAAGACTCAACAACTGTTTGGAATCAAAATTTAAACACTGGGGGGAAAAAAGATACTCTCCTACTTAAATCGAACAGCTTTCATTGACACTTTTATTTTGGGGGTGTAACTCTAAGTGACTGCTTTTGGCAAGCATAAGGACTTTTTTTGAAACAGTTTTTTCAAATGCATGCATTTCTCTTCCTTGTAGCAAATAAAATATAAATAGCATTTTCATGGTGACGAATGACATGTAGTACAGTATTCTGTGATCACGGTTCCAGGATTTTATTTCTTTTAGCTTTGTATACATTAATTAAGTATACACAATCAGGGCTGAGTGCAGAGACAGCTAAATAAACAAATGACACTGTAGAAAGGTCTTTCTGCATACTAATCATATCCTACATCTGCAAGCAAAAGCTCTATAAATCGATTTGCTCTTTCACATCAAAAGACAAACAGTGAGGCAAGTCAGCAGTTCCTTTGTCAAAGTCACAGAGATTGCTGTTCTTCACAAATGCATTTCTACAGAGCTGAATTCAACCATTTGATGATTAGCATTATTGGCAACTCTTCAAAGAAGATTCATCAAGTAATTTGCAATTGGATTGGTTGCCATTTTTGTGATTCTACCCCATGAAATTGAACAAAAAATGATTGACGTTTGAATTCTTACTTGGAGGACAAAGTGAACCAGCATAAGAAAAAGAAGCAATCAGATTCCTGAGAGGTTGGGAAGCTGTTGTGATGTCTCTGGTGATTCCCACATAGACCACGTCAGATAGGTCTGAAAACGAAATTAATTGGCAGGACATTTGTGAGTGGGAAGATTTAGCTTTCTGAGAAAATAAGAAAGAATAAATAAGCCCAAAGCGCTAACTTTTTAAGATGGCCATTTTCATATCTGGATGCATGTGCTTATGTAAGCCCTCTAAACACCCCACCCATTGCTGTGTAAAAAATCTTACTGAGAAGGAAAGGAAATCACTCTGTGAATTCATGTGCTTTGTGTGCACAGGAGGTATCTGTTGCAAAAACAAAAGAGTAAGAGAGAATATTTGTGCAAGCATGTAAATAATATTCAGCTGTGTGAGAAAATGAGGAGTGGTGTGATTGAGTACAGCAACTACTCAGCCATTGATAACCTCACCCGCTCGCAGGTCTCAATTTTTCAAAACAAACACAAGAAACAAACACAATAAACTATTGCTGGAGATCATATTCTGTCTTCTGATATCTCTGGTCCAGAAATTATGAATGGGAATCCTCTTTCTGTCCTGGCAGTATTACAGATATCTCCTTTGAGTCTGCTGTTCCCTGAAATGGGCAGAGGATGGAACTCAATACCAAAAAGGTACAGATAGAAAATTAAGTGTACATGAGCTCATTTACTGATAGCTCATAGCTCATTTCAATTACCCATTTATACTACATGAGACTCAGGTCAATGTACTCCATATACAGTTATGAGAACTGAAGTTTGCTGAAGACTTGTTTCTAATATTGTGTTTGTTTAATTCTGCAATGTAAATAGAATCATAGAATCAACCAGGTTGGAAGTGAACTCCAAGATAACCAGGCCCGCCTGCCACCCACCCCTGTCCAATCAACTAGACCATGGCACTAAGTGCCTCAGACAGGCTTTTCTCGAACACCTCCACGGACAGTAATTCCACCACCTCCCTGGGCAGCCCATTCCAATGCAAATCACTCTCTCTGGAAGGAACTTCCTCCTGACATCCAGCCTAGGCCTTCCCCACCACAACTTGAGACTGTGTCCTCTTCTGTTGCTGCTTGCCTGGCAGAAAAGACCAGCCTCCACCTGGCTACAGCCTCCCTTCAGGGAGTTGTAGACAGCAGTGAGATCTTCCCTGAGCCTAAATCCCACGTAATCCTAATAATCCCATAGAACTGAGAATGAGCTATTGCTGTACATCATATTAGTACATAAAATAAGATAGAATAATAAAGCCTAATGCGAAGTTCAGAGTGACAGAATTCACTGTAAATCTTGTTAAAAGAATATCAAGTGATTTAAATTATAGAATAGCCAAATCATAGGATTCTGTCAGTTAGAAAAGGTCTTTAAGATTGTTGAGTCAAACCATTACCTAACTCTAATAAACCTATGGTAAACTGTGTCTCTTAGTACCACATCTATGCATCTTTTAAATACCTTCAAGGACATTGATTCAATCATCCCCCTGGAGAGACTATTCCAGCATTTGATAATCTTTACTGTAATAAAGTTTCTTATAATACCCAATCTAAACCTTCTCTCAACTCGAGGCCCTTTCTTTTTGTCCTAACCCTTACTATCAGAAGGGATCAACACTCTCCTCACTCCAACCTCCCTTCCTGTAGCTGTAGAAAGCTATTAGGTCTTGCAATCGCCTCCTTTTCTTCAGACTAAACAACTCAGTTCCCTCAACATGTGTGCTCCTCACAACACGCATTCTCTAGACCCTTCACTAGCTTCATTACCCTTCTCTGGACATGCTTCAGCAACTCGTTGTCATCCTTGTAGTGAGAGGCACACAGTTCTCAAGGTGTGGCCTCACCAGTGTCAAGGACAGAAGAAAAATCACTTCCCCAGTCCTGCTTGTCATATTGTTCCTGATACAGGCCAGGATGCTGTTTGCCTTCTTGGCCACCTGAGTACACTGCTGGTTGTCATCCATCACCTACAGGTCTTTGTCTGGCAGCTTTCCAGCCATTCTGTTGCAACTCTGTGGCATTACGTGGGGTTGTTGGGACACAACTGCAGAACCTGACACTTAGCCTTATTGAACCTCATACAATTGGACTTGGCTCATCAATCCAGTCTGTCCCAGTCCCTCTGTAAAGCCTTCCCACTCTTAAGCAGCTCAACACTCCCTCCCAACTTAGTGCCATTTGCAAACTTACTGAGAGTGCACTCAATCCCTTCACTGAGATCACCAATAAAGACATTCAAGACAACTGGTCCCAGCACCCTGGGAAACACCACTTGTGACCAGCCACTTGGTTTTGACTGGATTCCTTACCACTCTTCGGGCCTGGCCACCCTTAAACTTCAAAATAAAACATAAACCAAAACTAAATGAAAATTTTGTCCTTATTAATATACTCCTATTACATTGAATTGCTTGAGGAAACTCAACGTAACTAAAAGAACTGAATCTACTTAATGATGTATTTCAGCTTTCTCACAGGAAATCTTACAGTCAAGGCCAAGTGAACAGAAAGAATCGGTGATGCTGATTGGTGTTGATTTCTTGTAGCTTGGATCTTTGCCCTGCCATGGGATAGCTTTCAGTATAAGTGGACACTATGAAAACCAGTGATGATATAATTAATATATATCTTCTAAAAGATCTGTGACTTTTGCATCTCTAGCCTTACTATAAATAGCTACCATTTCACAGCTTTGCCGGTTTGATTCATTCAGAGCCGTATTCAGTTCTGGATTAAGTAGATGTCACTCTCAGTGAAGTGAGCACATCTTCCTTTAAAGCAAGTTTGGTGCTCTGTAACAGACTATAGATAAAAAATTACAGCAATGTTTAGGGATAGTGAAGGTCTTAGTATTATTTAGCGAGCCTGAGGAAAACCATACCTCAAACGCAGAATCATAGAATCACAGAATGGTCTAGGTTGGAAGGGACCTCAAGGATCATTCAGCTCCAACCCCCGAACCTAGGCAGGGACACCTCCCACTAGAGCAGGTTGCTCAAGGCCTCATCCAACCTGACCTTACACTCCTTCAGAGAGGAAGCATCCACAACTTTCCTGGGCAACCTGTGTAAATGTCTCACCACCCTCACTGTAAAGAACTTCCTCCTAACATCCAGTCTAAATCTCCCCTCTTCCAGTTTAAACCCATTACCCCTCGTCCTCTCATTACAAGACCTTGTCAGTAGTCCCTCCTGTAGGTGCCCTTCAGATACTGGAAGGCCACTATAAGGTCTCCTCAAATCCTTTTCTTCTTCAGACTGAAGAGCCCCAATTCTCTCAGCCTGTCCTCATAGCAGAGGTGCTCCAGTCCTCTGATCATCTTCGTGGCCCTCCTCTGGACTAGCTCCAACAGTTCCATGTCCTTCTTGTGTTGGGGGATCCAGAACTGCACACAGTACAGTTATATTTTGTCGGATGCTGATTCTTGTATGTACTTTAACTGTTAGATATTTTCAGTGTGCACTATTCACTGTATGTCCACAAAAAGAGGTTCATCACCTTGATGATATACATTTTGTTATGCTGGATGAGTGTGCTATTTTGAAGATAGCTAGAATCTTTTTGGTGAGGTGGATTAGATCACAGGCTGTGAAAGGGAAAAAACGGTGCTGTCTACTTCACTCACAGGCTTGCTGAGATTCATAAGAACAAGAGTATAAACATAGATAAGGCGTTCAGGCACTGCTTGAGCTTTAGGCAGCATTTCTCTCTAACTTCATCCCCTGGCTGACCCTCCATTCTTCCTTTGGGCACAAGGCAATGTCTGGTGTAAGGCAAAGGGGTGGGAGAAGGCAGAAGGGTGGTTGGGAGCCCCTCCGAGGGTCTCAGGTTTCTGGGAGGGCTGCTGTGTTTTTGTATTACCTTTTACCTTGTCTATTTCTGTCTATAGCTGTATCTATTGTTACTATATGCTTGTATATTGTGCTAAGATGTAAATATAAGCTTCATTCAATTTCCAGAGCCGGCTGAGTCTAGTCTGGGTGATTTCCAAAGTGTGAGGGAGCGGGGAGCACCCAAACCACCACATTGAGTTCAAAGAATCATAGAATCAACCAGGTTGGAAGAGACCTCCAACATCACCCAGTCCAACCTAGCACCCAGCCCTATCCAATCAACTAGACCATAGCACTAAGTGCCTCATCCAGTCTTTGCTCAAACACCTCCAGAGATGGTGACTCCTGTTCCTCATTGTTCAGAAAGTTACTTCTTTGGAGTATTGCACCTCCAAATTACACATTACAGAGAGATTGTTTTTATGAAGGGAAGTCAGGATATCACTCATATTAATTGGCTAGGTCACAAAGCTGTGAACTGATGAAACTAACTACTGTTCTAAGGGGAATACTTTGGTAATGGATTTTAAGAAGACATCTGATTCTGGGGATTAAATTAGTCAAACCGATATGCACTCAGTACTCACTCAGAGGTTACTGCAGTGCTTTGCACTTTCTTAACTACAGTCTTGTCAGCCATTTTCAGTGCAGTCTTTGCAGTTTACAAACTGACCACTGCCAATCAGATGTAAAGCATTAGGCCATGTGAGATATAGTTTCATAGAATCATAGAATGGTTTAGGTTGGCAAGAGCCTTAAAAATCATCAAGTTTCAACCCCCTGACATGTACAGAGACACCTTTCACTAGACCAGGTTGCTTGAGCTCTCATCCAACCTAGCCTTCAACACCTTCAGGGAGAGCACATCCACAACTTCCCTGGACAGCCTGTTCCAGCGTCTCACTGCCCTTACTGTAAAGAACTTCTTTCTCATATCTGGTCTAAATCTGCCTTTCTCAAGCTTCAATCCATTCCCTCTCATCCTATTACAGCAAGACTTTGTAAAATGTCCCTTCCTAGCTTTCCTGTATGCCTCCTTCAGATACTGCAAGGCTGCTATCAGGTGTCCCTTGAGCCTTGCTTTCTCCAGGCTGAACAGCCCCAACTCTCACAGTCTGTGCCCATAGAGGAGGTGTTCCAGCCCTCTGATCATCTTTGTGGCCCTTCTCTGGACCTGCTGCACCAGCAGCTTGATATCCTTCTTATACTGGGAGCACCAGAACTGGACACAATACTCCAGGTGGAGTCTCACAAGAGCAGATTAGAAGGGGAGATTCACCTCCCTCATCCTGCTGAGCCTACACCTGAAGCCTGTCCAAGCCCCCATGGACAGGATCTCTTGCCTGCAGCATGTGAACCTGCCTACACATTTTGTTGTCCTTTGCAAACTTGCTGAGGGTGCACTCAATCCTACTGTCCTCATCACTGACAAAGTTAAACAAACTGGTTCCAGTACTGACCCTTGAGGTATGGTACTTGCTACTAGTCTCTGTTTGGACATTGAACCATTAACTGCAACTCCCTGAGTGTGGCCATCTAGACAATTCCTTACCCAGTGACTGGCCCACTTCTCAAGTTCATAGTTTTCCAGTTTCGTGACCAGAATGCCAATTTACACAAGTTCAGGTAGATGACATCAGTTGCTCTTCTCTTATCCATTGATGCTGCAACTCTGTCATAAAAAAACAGCAATTTTGTCAGGCATGATGAACAACTCCTTTGCTGTTGTGGCAATTCACCCTGAAAAACTGTCCACTTTACTTGGGGCTCAGATATAGAGATACGAAGTGAATTACTTAGTATGGAAATTGCTTACTCCAGATCCCTTGGATCAGTCATTCAGCATTTAGCCTTCCCCACAAAACACAGGTAAGATATGAGGTGGCTTAAATCAAAACTCACAAGTATGGTACCATCAGGCTGGTAAGAAAATTGGTTTCATTGGACTAGAGCAGAGAATCAAGATAGCAGTTAAAGCTCTAAAGACTATTTCTGTATGAAATAGCCATATGATTAAAAAAACCCAATTCTCTAACAAGGGCTTGAGAGCCTAATTATTAGATTAGACTGGTGCTACCTCTTTCAGATATCTTGAACACCCATTACTGATGGTAACCATTGAAGTAAAGAACACCACGTTTCTGTTTGGACAGGTTTATCAAATAGATATGGCACTTCCTGACAAGATGGATGATATCAGTATTATTCTCCTAGAGATAAAGGAGAGATTTCTAACCCTCTGGGTCAATTCTTTTGTTCAATAGTAGAATGCAAAAAAATCCCAAATCCAAAACCTACAGCTTCTTCAAGAGGATAGTGTATAGTCTGGTAATTAAAGCATATTCTTAGCTCATATATGACTGTCCTGGTAGGGTATAAATTCTGCTGGAGTGCCAAAACAAAAGATGTGGTGGTTTGGGTGTCCCCCGCCCCCACCACCTCCCTGGGCAGCCCATTCCAATGCCGACAACTTCCTCCTAACATCCAGCCTAGACCTCCCCTGGCACAACTTGAGACTCTGTCCCCTTCTTCTGTTGCTGGTTGCCTGGCAGAAGAGACCAACCCCACCTGGCTACAACCTCCCTTCAGGTAGTTGTAGACAACAATGAGGTCTGCCCTGAGCCTCCTCTTCTGCAGGCTGCACTCCCCCAGCTCCCTCAGCCTCTCATCAAAGGGCTGTGTTCCAAGCCTCTCACCAGCTTTGTCACCCTTCTCTGGAGCTCCCCTCTCTCCTTCTCCCAGGTTTTCTCCCCAAATGTATGTGCATTTACACATTCCTATAAAATAAGAATTGACACAAACTCTTTATTAACCAGAGGTCTTAGTTTTTTAATAAGTGGACAGAAATAAATGTTACTCCCAAAGGAACTAAAATAAAGATGGTCTAGCTGAGTTGGAGGGGGATACAGAAAACTGTACAGGAAAAAACAGAATAAGTCAATCCTTAACACCTAATACAGATACAGGTAATTGTAAGATCACCCCTGAGCCTCCTCTTCTCTAGGCTAAACAACCCCAGCCCCCTCATTACCCCTTGTCCTATTGCCCTTGTAAAGAGTCCCTCTCCAGCCTTCTTGTAGGTCCCGTTCAGATAATGAAATGTCACCATAAGGTTTCCTGTATGTGTTAGTTTGAAGCTAGCTGGAATGTTTTGGTGAGAAGAGTTAGATTACAGGCTATAAAAGGGAAACAATGGTGAAGTCTACTGCACTCATAGGCTTGCTGAGATGTACAAGAATAAGAATATAAATATAGATATAGATAAGAAAGACGCTGTCTGGGCTTTGTGAGCTGCACTTCTCTCTCTCTAACCTAACCTGCCGTCTTTGTGACTAATCTGCCTGCTTCCTAAGACCCCTGGCCGAACCTCCATTCTTCCTGGGGCACAAGGCAATGTCAGGGGTAAGGTAGAGAGGGGTGGGAGAAGGTGGAAGGGTGGTAGTGAGCCCCTCCTGGGGACTCTGGTTTCTGGGAGGGCTGTTGTGTTTCTGTATTACCTTTTACTTGGCATATTTCTATATATAAATATATACTGTAAATACCTGCTTGTACATTGAGCTAAGCTGTAAATACAAAGCTCCATTCAATTTCCAGAGCTGTTGAGTCTAGTCTGGGTGATTTTCCAAAGTTGGGGGGGGGGGGGAGGGAACACCCAAACCAGCACAGTGTAGTTTCTCTTCTCCAGGTTGAACAACCCCGACTCTCCCAGCCTGTCACAGGAGGTGTACTCTAGCCCTCTGATCATCTTTGTGAGCCTCCTCTGCATCCACTCCAGGAGTTCCATGTTTTCTTATAGCTGAGCATATAGAAAGAATGACTGCAAATCATCAAGTGTTGAAACTTGGGGCATATTTTTGATTAATGAAGTGGATGGCATGATGCCTCTTGAGCCTTGGAACAGAGTGCTATAGTTTATGTGCTTATACATTTTTATGTACTGGAGTTGACTTTGACTCTTTAACTTTTAACACGTCAATTAAGTGCATGGTTTAAACATCTTAAGTAGCTGTCTTCCACTGCAACTCGTTGATTTATCTTCTACTGATGAATGGAACTGTTTAGCAAAAATGCCAGAAAAATCAAAGTTTCAGAATTAACAAAATTAATTTTCTCATGGAGCTACTTTAATGAGTAAACTTAGCCTTTCCCCCTAGTTACAATGAAATGTATTAGACCTTTAGAGAATACTTCTTTAGTAGTATACTCAAAGCAAAAAAAGCTCACCTGCACAGAATAACTACAAGTTACAAGATGCTACTTTTCTTAGTGTTCAGTTTTCTTAAGGTGACCTAAATGATTATTGCCATAACAAAGGAACCAAGCTCAAAATACTTTGTGTAAGCTTTCTACAGTTTGTGTCCAAACATGCCTGACAATCCTGGTAGAACTGATTTTACTAGGGAGGCAGAAATTCAGTTAGCAGGTATGAATCATAGAATCAACCAGGTTGGAAGAGACCTCCAAGATCATCCAGTCCAACCTAGCACCCAGTCCAGTCCAATCAACCAGACCATGGCACTAAGAGCCTCAGCCAGTCCTTTTTTGAGCACCTCCAGGGACGGTGACTCCATCACAACCCTGGGCAGCCCATTCCAAAGCAAATCACTTTCTCTGTCAAGAACTTCCTCCTAACATCCAGCCTGGACCTTCCCCAGCACAACTTGAGACTGTGTCCCTGTCCCAGGTTGAGGCTAGAGGGTTAAAATTTTTTTCTGGGGAGTAGAAGATTGTAATTCAATCCCATAATTCTGCTATCTCTTTATAGACTCACAACAAGGTCAGTTCGCTCTCCTTTCCTCCTCCTGCCCTGGATGTGTGGCAGGAGCTAATCTATTGGGAACATGTAAGCAGTAGGCCTCTTGGCTGGCTGGAGGCGTTGGGCGGGGGGGAGGATTGGAGCACTGGGGGAGGTAGATTGAGGTTTTTTGAGGAATGGGGAATACTTCAAGGGGGTTTTCCATGGTTGGGGAAATCACTTTGTAAGATCTATCACTGTATCTCTCTCTCTCTAAATACAATTCTGTATTTTCTCTCCAATTTGATCTGAGAGTTTAATTTCTGTCGGCTATCTTTAGTAAACCCATGACAGTCCCCTTGTTCTGTTGCTGCTTGCCTGGCAGAAGACACCAACCCTCACTTGGCTACAGCCTTCCTTCAGGTAGTTGTAGACAGCAATAAGGTCTACCCTGAGCCTCCTCTGCTCCAGGCTGCACACCCCCAGCTCCTTCAGCCTCTCCTGATAGGGTTTGTGTTCCAGGCCCTTCCCCAGCTTCGTTGCCCTTTTTTGGAGCTCCTCTCTCTCCTTCTCCCAAGTTTTCTCCCCAAATGTATGTGCTTTTATATGTTCCTATAAAATAAGAATTGATACAAACTCTTTATTAACCAGAGGTCTTAGTTTTTTTTCAAGAGTGGACAGAAATAAACGTTACTCCCAAAGGAACTAAAATAGAGACAGTCTAGCTGAATTGGAGTGGGATACTGTACAGAAAACTGCACAGGAAAAAACAGAATACGTCAATCCTTAACACCTAATACACGTACAGGATATATGAGAACTTCCCCAAAACCTTCCCCCTAGCCAAATCAAACCAGAAAACCCCAGTGCTCATTCCCCCCCCCCTCCATTGTCTCTCATTAGGCCCAAACAGGCCTTCATTGTGCAGCAAGAAATTCAGTGTGGCATTCAAGGCCACAGGCAGGTTTACTCCCCCATTGTCTATCAGGTAAGAACTCATAGAATCATAGAATAAGTCAGGG